>CABFOW010001073.1:14366-42085 GCA_902141385.1 Timema californicum
TAGGTTGTGTACTAATATAATCTATAATTTCAGAAAGTGTACGTTAAATATCTTAAATAAATAAAATGTAAGAATCTAAAGAAACTTTATATTAAGGTACAATGAGCATTAATCTTAAATCATCTTCTGTGGCCGTATGGTCTAACGCGCTACTCTCACAGTAGACTAGATTGCCGATGACATGCAGATAGAGGTTCGAATCTGGGTCGGGTGTTTTTTACAAGTGGTTTTCCACTATCCTTCCACTCAAATTTGGGTACACTTCTTATAAATGTAGCCTTAATGATCCCTTAAACGATTTTCTTGGTTAGAATATAAACGTACAACCCGAACGGGTAGTAAGTCGTAGTGATAAACAAAATTATTATTTTAAGGAACTGAAACATTTTAAAAAACGACACTACCCAGTTATCCTTCAACCACGTTGGGCATGTGAGGTCTGTTACACGTAGAAGTGACGTTTAATAATTTTTTTTGCACCGCGTCTTACTACCCGTTCGGGTAATACGCTTTAAGTACTAATTACGCTAATGGATTAGGAATTGGGAAGGGTGAATTAGAGGAAGGGAACCCGAATTTGCGTGGAGGGAGAGTGGGAAATCATTTGGGTAAAGCCACCTCCAGTTCACCCGACCGAGATTTGAACCTTGATATCCCCATCCTCAGCAGTTGAGCTCAACACGACTAGCGCGTTAGCCAACTACGCCACCGAAGCGGGTGAAGTTTAATTTGTTGGGCGAGCCAGTTATCTAATTGGAAATGAGTGTACCTCAGATAGACCAGGCTTAGAGTAGACAGTGATGCAACATCTACACATTAAATTTATCTGCATTCATCACTTTCACTGGCACAATCAGTTCTCCGCTGATGCGTGGAGAAGGCACATAGAGAAGGGAGGGGAGTGGAGGCTGATATTAATTTGTAGGTAAATTTTGAGAAAATATGGAAACATATTCATATATCTGTAAATTACTGCCACAATAAAATGAAAAAATCTGTAAGAAAGAGCGAAAACAATTCGCATATGACCCTTAATGTGCTACGGGGTGGGTTTTTTTATTTAACTTTCCCACCCTTAACCTATAGAGAGCATCTTTCAGCCCACCAGGGCGCCATTGTATATCCAAGTGAAGTTTGTTATTTGTTCAATGTCGTGTGTGTTGTCGAGAGCCCTTCGGGGCTGGTGTCAACGGTTTGTCCCTTTATGTTTCTCGTGTTTTTATTCATGTATGTATATATATGTTTATGAAATGATAAATAAAACCCCTTACAAACAAACAAACAAACAAACAAACAAACAAACAAACAAACAAACAAACAAACAAACAATTCGGATATGTTTGACTTTCAAATTTTTAAAAATCTGAAGTTGTTTATTCCACTTTCGTCAAATGGGGTTTTTCCTAGTAATAATAATAATAATAATAATAATAATAATAATAATAATAATATTCCTTCAGTTTGTTGTATGGGCCTGTTTGTACTATTAATACCCCTTTCATATAGCCATTAATAAATTGGATTAACAATATAATTATGTTAAGAGAATACTCCCAGATATTGTTTAAAAAAAATGAAGTTGCGAATAATTATCTTCGTAAAACCTCAGTTGCTTATAACATATTTCTATATTAATTCCTTAAGTTCCTTAGAAACACTTTTGATTTTCCAAAATATTCCTTCTTTAAATGAACCTATCATTATATTAAATTTTATTTGAATCGGTTTATTTATTCATAGAGTCAGGGAAGTATTTTACAAACTCTTTTGATCTATCTTTATTACATATAGAACGCTAAGCACTCAATATCTACGTGTATATCAAGCAAAAGGATTTAAGATTTTCCAAAATATAGATACATAAAACATTAATTAGAAATCTGATTAGAGGGTTATGAATCTGTATTGCTCATCAATAGACTCAGAACTATTATCAATACGAGTACCGAGTATTTAAGGTGAGTTGTAGTGAACGCTAGTTAAGGTAGGTGTTTTTGTAGTTTTTATATACATTTTTTTTGGGAAGGGGGAAATAAATCAAACACTACTCCTATAGAAGCACATAGTTTATTTTCCTCACTTGGTTAAATCAACAATTTCTTGAATATGCGTCAAGAGCATTTTATGAAAAACTTGATGGGTATTCAAGAAATGTTGGTGTCACCATGAGAATAAAATTAAACTTTATTCTGCTACTGAAGCAATATTTTATTTATTTTGGTCAATAAATGTTTTGCTATTAAATATGTGAAAGCACTGTCCTTTTGCTTCCATCTCACTTTGAAACACAGTTTTAACTATTAAATATATAATAAAACAGTCATTAAGTTTTTAAGCTTAGGCAGACTTAGTGAAACAATGATAAATTTCGAAAAATCTAAACCATAGTTTTAAATTACATAGTAAAAAGTAAAACATCAATTTAGATATTTTTTCCCTAGATCTTACTACCCTTTCAGGACATTCCCATTTAATTAAATTACAACTCGCCTCTGTGGCGTGGTCTGCTAACGCGCTTGTCGTGTTGAAGCTGGACTGCTGTGGTCGGGGAGATCGAGGTTCGAATCTTGGTCGGGTGAACTGGGGGTGGTTTTCCCTAAATGGTTTTCCACTCTTCCTACACGACAAATGCGGGTTCATTTCCTCTAATTAAACCTTCCCAATTCCTAATCCATTAGAGTAATTAGTACTTAAAGCGTATAGTCCAAACGGGTAGTAAGACGTGGTGCTAAATATTATTATATTAATTAAATTACAAAAGTAAGGATAGTAAATTAGGAATTTAGAATAAATGAACCCGAATTTGGTCGTAGGTAGTGTGGGAAATATTCTAGGACAAAAACACTATCGATATATGCGGCTGGGAATGGAACACCAACACCCCCATCTCAGGAAACCCCGACTATATGACCATATTATTAAGTACGCGTGCCTGCAGATATAGAGATGAGCTTTAAATGATATTAAAATAACCAAAATTGGTGGTCACATGGTATAAAGCAGTGATATTCAACTTTTTTTCAACTCACGACAGGCTGAATAAGGCGCTAAAATTATCAAGGCACAACGTCCGTGTTTAAGAAGATAGTTTTATCCACGAATAAAATAGTATAAAGATTGTTTTTATATTTTCAATAGCAATAATTCTAATCATTGTTTGATTTTTTAAAAATAAATTTGATTATGGATTCAAACTAAATTTATCTTTATTCCTAATGAAGTTTTTTCTCTATTCGTATTGCTCTTCCTCCAAACTCCCACTGCACACCCGCTGACCCTTATCAGCACACCAACTATTAAATTATTAATATTATTATTATTAGCACCGCGTCTTACTACCCGTTCGGGTTGTACGCACTTACGTTAATGTGTAATGGTAGGGTGATTGTGAGATGAAATGGAGGACCTACAGTTTAACGTGGGATCCGAACCACGGTGGAGGCCTGGCATTCCCCACATCCACAATATGTCTTGTCAGAGGTGAAGGAAGGGTATGGTAATCAGATAAATCTGTGCCGGGACCGAGGATTGAACCCCAGCCGCCAGCACAGAAGTCTGTCAACTTACCCCTAGACCACCAGGTCACCCTACACAGGTTAAAAAAACCCGCTGGTTTAATGTATTACTCTCGGGTCGAAATGGATTGAACGTGACGGGAGATCGATTTTCGTATCCCAGTCGGGTTTACTGAGGGTCTTTTTAACTAAATAGTTATCTTGTGAATGTGGGGAATGCCAGGCCTCCACCGTGGTTCGGATTCCACGTTAAACTGTAGGTCCTTCATTTCATCTCACAATCACCCTACCATTACACATTAGCGTAAGTGCGTATAACCCAAACGGGTAGTAAGACGCGGTGCTAATAATAATAATAACTAAATAGTTTCCCACTCTCCCTTCACGCATATTCAGGTACAGTACATTTCCTCTTACATTCTGCCTTTCCAATTACTACTATATTCGCGTAATTAATGTATGCGTATAAGCGATACAGATACTGAGATAATTTGAAGAAAATTAATAAATCAAAATGACAATAAAACAACACTTTCCTATTTAAAGTGGAAATTCAATTTAACAAGATCGTCAATAAATTAACTATAGCAGTGGAGATGGAACTTTATTTATGTAATGATGAGAGAAGCAAATTATAAGTTTTTTTTAAAAAAAAGGACCACCCTCCCAGCCTATATAAATGTTTGTAAATGGGAGGTTCTTAAGAGCTATTTAGACTGGTATTACTACCCAATATATGAAAATTAAATTATTTTTACAAGTTATTTAAATTAACTTGTTTTATTTCCCAGAAATTTGTTGAAATTTGGATGCTCTTAGAATTTTTTTTGAGTGGTACTCCTTCAATGAATTTGTAAAAATTGGATGCCTCTAGACGCTATTTTAAGTGGTCCTAGCCTTGAATTAAATATATATATATTATATATATATATAATATATACCTTCTTTTAAAAGCTATTTAAAGTGGTACTTGCGTAGAAACTTTTGAAATTTGGATTCCTCTTGAATTTATTTATAGAGATTCTCAATTTTTTTTTCTTACTCTTAGATTTTTCTATTAGATGTTTATATAAGCTAAGTGATCTCCATCAAACTAACATAATATATGTCTTTATATGCTATTTGGATTAATCCTAGCATGAATATATTTGAAAATAATATGCCTTTAGAAGTTATTTAGAGGAGTCGTCATTTAGATTTTGTTTGAAAATGATATACATTTAGAATCTATTTGGAGTAGCCTTTTTCCAGTAACTTTTTTAAAATAGGATACCTCTATTTGGAATAGTCTTTATTAGGGCTATTTTAAATTATTCTCATTTAAAAAAAATCAGATTTCATAAAAGCTATCATAATTTATTTTAAATTTGGATGCTTCTAGAAACTATTTATATGTTCCTCGCCTGCATTTTTCTCTAAAATTATATGCCGCTAGAAGTTATTTGAAGTGGTTTTCACTCAATAAAATTTTGACATTTTGATATTTTTATAAGCTATTTTCTAGAATATAAATAAAAAATTAGATGTCTCTAATATTTGAAAACCGAATTCTTTCAGAAACTATTTGGAGTGGTCCACACGTGAACATTCTTCAAAATTATATGAATCTAGAAGCCATTGATAGTGATCCTCACCTAGACATTTTAAAATTTTGAGTGGCTCTAGAAGTTATTTAGAGTGCTCCTTGCCTGATTTTTTCTATCAGTTATACGCCTATAAAAACTACTTGAAGGGGTCTTATAAAGCAAATTTGTGAAAATTGGATCCACAATGAAGTAATTTGGAGTTTTATTCAAGGGCCTCATTTCAGCTTAATGTATTCGATAATATTATAGGATCTAAATATATCTGGGAGAGGGAGACCAAATTCATTCCAAAGGTAGGAAAATTATTTCCAGACTTCTCCTCTCCTCTCACCCCCCTGCACAAAATAACACTTATTACACGTCTAGTGTTACTCAAGTAGCGGCATTTGTTAGCTTGTGTTGATGAGCTAAACTATAATTGATCAGACTATAGAGAGAAAGAGATGGTAAGGTGTGTCTTCTAACAAAACAAGTCGGGGAGGCTATTCCTATTGTTCTCTGGTACACAGATGCATATCTCTAACTCTCATTCTTGGACTATGAGAGCTAAACTCGGATATATACCATAGATATTATATTATACTGAATTTAAAAGTCACGATGGGTCAAGTAGAATCTTTTCCTTCTTTATTTATTTTTATCGATAAAATCAACGATTTTCTCTTACGTAAATGTTTTTAAATTTAACAGGTAGTAAGACGTGGTGCTAAATATTATTATATTAATTAAATTACAAAGGTAGGGATATTAAATTAGGAATTTAGAATAAATGGCCCCGAATTTGGTCGTAGGTAGAGTGGGAAATATTCTAGGACAAAAAAACTATCGATATATGCGGCTGGGAATGGAACACCAACACCCCCAACACAGGAAATCCCGACTATATGACCATATTATTAAGTCCGCGTGCCTGCAGATATAGAGCTGAGCTTTAAATGATATTAAAATAACCAAAATTGGTGGTCACATGGTATAAAGCAGTGATATTAAACTTTTTTTCAACTCGCGACACACTGAATAAGGCGCTAAAATTATCAAGGCACAACGTCCGTGTTTAAGAAGATAATTTTATCAACAAATAAAAGAGTATAACGATTGTTTTTATAATTTCAATAGCAATAATTCTAATCACTCTGTGATTTTTAAAAAATAAACTTGATTATGGATTCAAACTAAATTTATTTTTAATCCTAAAGACATTTTTTCTCTATTCGTTTTGCTCTTCCTCCAAACTCCCACTGCACACCCGCTGATCCTTATCGGCACACTTGTTAAAAAAAAACGCTGGTTTAATGTATTACTCTCGTGTCGGAATGGATTGAACGTGACGGGAGATTGATTTTAGTATCCCAGTCGGGTCTACTGAGGGTCTTTTTAACTCAATAATTTTCCACTCTCCCTTTACGCATATTCAGGTACAGTAAGTACATATCCTCTTATATTCCGCCTTCCCAATTACTACTATATTCGCGTAATTAATGTATGCGTATAAGCGATACAGATACTGAGATGATTTGAAGAAAATTAATTAATCAAAATGAAAATAAAACAACACCTTCCTATTTAAAGTGGAAATTAAATTTAACAAGATCGTCAATAAAGTAACTAAAGAAGTGGTGGTGGAACTTTATTTATGTAAAAGTGAGAGAAGCAAATTATAAGTTTCTTTTTAAAAAAAAGAACCACCCTCCCAGACTATATAAATGTTTGAAAATAGGAGGTTCTCAAGAGCTATTTAGAGTGGTCTTACTACCAAATATATAAAAATTAAATTATTTTTACAAGCTATTTAGTTTAACTTGTTTTACTCCCCAGAAATTTGTTGAAATTTGGAGGCTCTTAGAAATTATTTTGAGTGGTACTCCTTCAGTGAATTTGTAAAAATTGGATGCCTCTAGACTCTATTTTAAGTGGTCCTAGCCTTGAATTAATATATATATATAATATATATTCTTTTAAAAGATATTTAAAGTGGTACTTGCATAGAAACTTTTGAAATTTGGATTCCTCTCGAATTTATTTATAGTGATTCTCAAATTAATTTTTTTCTTACTCTTAGATTTTTCTATTAGATGTTTCTATAAGCTAAGTGATCTCCATCAAACTAACATAATATATGTCTTTATATGCTATATGGATTAATCCTAGCATGAATATATTTGAAAATGATATGCCTTTATAAGTTATTTAGAGGAGTCAGCATTTGGATTTTGTTTGAAAATGATATACATTTAGATTATATTTGGAGTAGCCTTCTCCCAGTAACTTTTTAAATAGGATGCCTCTATTTGGACTAGTCTTTATTAGGGATATTTTAAATTATTCTCATTTTAAAAAAAATCAGATTTCATAAAAGCTATCATAATTTATTTTAAATTTGGATGCTTCTAGAATTTTTCTCTAAAATTATATGCCACTAGAAGTTATTTGAAGTGGTTTGCACTCAGTAAAATTTCGACATTTTGATATTTTTATTAGTTTTTTCTAGAATATAAATACAAAATTAGATGTTTCTAATATTTGAAAACTGAATTCTTTCAGAAACTATTTGTAGTGGTCCACGCGTGAAAATTCTTCAAAATTATATGAATCTATAAGCCATTGATAGTGGTCCTCACATAGACATTTTAAAATTTTGGGTGGTTCTAGAAGTTATTTAGAGTGCTCCTTGCCTGATTTTTTCTACCAGTTATACGCCTATAAAAACTACTTGAAGGGGTCTTCTAAAGCAAATTTGTGAAAGTTGAATCCACAATGAAGTAATTTGGAGTTTGATTCAAGGGCCATCTTTCAGCTTAATGTATTCGATAATATTAGAGGATCTAAATATATCTGGGAGAGGGGGACCAAATTCATTCCAAAGGTAGGAAAATTATTTCCAGACTTCTCCTCTCCTCTCACCCCCCTGCACAAAAGAACACTTATTACACGTCTAGTGTTACTCAAGTAGCGGCATATGTTAGCTTGTGTTGATGAGCTAAACTATAATTGATCAGACTATAGAGAGAAAGAGATGGTAAGGCGTGTCTTCTAACAAAACAAGTCGGGGAGGCTATTCCTATTGTTCTCTGGTGCACAGATGCATATCTCTAACTCTCATTCTTGGACTATTAGAGCTAAACTCGGATATATACCATAGATATTATATTATACTGAATTTAAAAGTCACGATGCGTCAAGTAGAATCTTTTCCTTCTTTATTTATTTTTATCGATAAAATCAACGATTTTCTCTTACGTAAATGTTTTTAAATTTAAAATAATAAAATACAATACTTTTGTTTGTTGGATTTTGTATTAGTTAGTAAAAAAATTCACAAATTGGACGTGGATCTAGACGACACGGAATAAATAAATAAATACATGCATATAAATTATACCTTCCTCACTCTTGTACTATTTGTGTTGAGAAATGTGGATAGCCTGGACGGGTAGTAAGACCTGGTGGAAAAATAATAATGTATATATACCTTCCCATAGTATTTATATTTCACTAAGGTAAAGGGGTAGGAATAAAGATCTTTGAATGAAGGAGATAGCTGACACTATTAGCGCTGAGGGAGACTATTTAGGGAAAAAACAACACTTTATTAGACCTGGTCAGAATTCAAGCGTCTACCTCTACGTCACCAGATTTTTGGACAAGAGTAGATTGTCCCCTTTTTTCCACGTGCCCACCGGTGCAGACGCCAGACAGTTTTACTTTTGAATTAATGTTTTTAATAAAGAAATAAAACAAGCCCTTTGTAGTTTTTGGACATATCTTAAATCTATGTGGACTTGAGACAATATACAATACTTCTATGGCAGACCTAACAATTCACTCAAGTCATAGAGCTACAGTAGCCCCATGGCTTCTTTGGTGCTAACTGACAGCTCGCAGCTGACTTCTGACAGCCAACATTTAGGTATATACCTAAATTTTGACTGTCAGTAGTGACAACTGCTAAACACATATTTTTGTAGATCATATGGTTCGGCGTAGTGATACCTAATTTGGTCTGGTAACTTTTCAAAGCCGTCAGCTATCAGTCAGCACCAAAGAAGCCATGGGGCTACTGTAGATTAGAAAGTGAAAAGTTTCACCCCCATCCTGACAGTCTCTGTCACCTTTCTTGGTCAACTACCCTACTGTAGAACTAGATCATCGAATGCTTTTGCTATACCTCAAAAGGAAAATTGGACATATTATGAATTAGGCAAATATTTGTAAACTGTCTTTTGGTAAACTCTCTTCAATTTCCATTTCACGAACCGGGCAAAAGATCGTCCAATTCATGAACTGGGCAGTTCCAAGCACTACCCAAATTATGAACTGGAAGAATGTTTGCCGGGTAAGGTAAAGATTATTTTTTAGTTTATATTTGGAAATTAATTTCAAGCAAACTTTTAGTAGATAAAATAATAATTTCCAGTGCCAGAAGAGTGAACGAAATTTCTTTTTACATTTTTTGAAATGGTCAAAAGAATAAGCCAGTTCTATAAAATAGACCGACATTTGACTAATTTGTGAAATCGGCCGTTTAACATATTGGGTGTGACGCTTATTAGACAGAGATGTCACCAGCCTTGAGTAAAAACTTAATTTATTTTAACAATTAGCAAATATCTCGCCACCAGTACCGTTTGTTTTCCGGCCGCAGTAAATATTCCTCTCTCTCTCTCTAACCTCCCACCCCTCCACTCCAAGCCAACGATCGACCTTGAAGTAATTAATAAAATATATTACATCCTCTTTCCTCCTCTGTCCCTTCATCATACTGCTACTCTCTAACGGCGATATATTTAAAACTCCTCTGTTAACAGTTTAAACGTTTGTCCATTTTCTAGCGTGTTCTGTCGAGTATTTACAGCTCAACAAGGTCAAGACTAGAAAGTGGAGTTGTGTCGCTCTTGCTCCAACAGTGCGTGACACCTCCCGGAGCGTCAAAGATCTAAATTACTTCATTACTCGCGGTGTAATGATGGCCCAGTAACACATCACAGCGAGTGTTGTATTGTCATAGAGCGCGGATCAACATTGGTTCAAGGTGAGGAGAGAATGAGGTCGTGAGAGGAATTATTCGAGTCATACAAGATGGGGGGGTAAGGGTGGGGCTCCGTTTTGTGAGGATTTCGTAACATATCGGAAAGAAGTGTCGAGAAACCTTATGTTATGGATTTTCAATGAGAAAAAAAAATAGTATTCAAATAGTTGAAAAAGAAGTAGTGTGACGTAATTATAGTATTTAAAAAAATATTACTACTAAATTGAATAAACCAGGATTTAGAAGGACTACAACTTGTAGATATATATATTTTGCTTATGGAATAGTTTACCGTGGGAGATACCGATACAGTATCTAGTTCAGTCGCCTTATGTGTAGACTTTTAGCCGTTCTGTGGGAATAGAACGTTGCTCAGGGTATACCATAGGAGGTTGTCTACACGCCGTATCCGCAATGAATTGATGAGATGATAATGAGTATGAAGATCTGGAGTCAGAAGTGATCTTCAACCTAACTTAAGTATAATTAACAATACTACGGGGGACCGTAAAACAGTTTCCCTTTCGGAGACAAAACCTATGTTACCAACGGGAATCGAACCCGGGACCTCTAGATAGGTAGTCAGAGGTGCTGAACACTAGACATAAAGGTTGTTATATATAAGTAATATAACTCTGTACAAGCATTTTATTTTATTAGACCAGAACTTTCCTTCAACCACAATATTCATTATTTTTAAAAATGTTTTACAGTCAATTATTACGAGCAGTGCATACTAACAAATATCTATATACTCGTAGTTTATATTTCCCCTTACTGAAACTAATATAGTTCATTCCAATTAGAGCTCTTTATTCTATTAATATAGGATATATTAAATTATTGATGGTGGTGACACTAAAACTCACGAAATAAATATAGCAATCCAGGTCACGATTCTAATTTTCCCTTCTTGTCACCTGTAAATTGATCTAGACAAATATCTTTACTACGAATCATATAGCCGATATATATTAGCACCACGTCTTTATAACTATTAAAGCTATACGCCTATGCATATGTTTGTCTGTCTGTCTTTTATGAGCGTTGCGTGATATTTACCGCATTCAGAAGGCTGGAAGTTAAACATTAGCAGCCCCTGTGCACACAAATGTGCGACTATAAGGGAAAATGTTAAAATGTTGACTATACTATTTTTTATCCTATTTACTCTTTTTACCCATTTTACCTTTTTTATTTATTTTATACATTTTAACCTCTATACGCTTTTTGTTAGATTTAATTTTTTGATTTTTTTATACCATGATTAAATATTTTTTTTTATTTTGGATCCTATATTATTTATTCCCGGCAACACTAGTTATTAATAATTAATATATATATATATAGCTCTTTTTACTAAATTAAAATGTTCTTCAAAGATATCAAATATTAGTTAAATTTACTTACCACAATTTATCGACAGAGCAAACATCTCTCTAGCAGGAAAATAAATGAAGTCACGAATGTTTATTTAATTATGTTCACAAAGTTTAAAGTATTACGCATTGCACGCAAAAGTGCGCTGTTGAATACAAAAGAAGTTTATATATGTATATATATATATATATATATATATATATTTATATATATATATGTTGAATATGGAATTAATTTGCTTTATAGCTAGCTCTTTCCCCAACGAGAAATACTTAAGATATAATGAGAGATTCACTTTTCAGCTAATTTCATCTGGGAAACGTGAGGTACATGGAAGTGTTTTATTAAGAAAAAAATCCGACACCTTAGCCCAGTCGTTAGTATATCTGTCTACTGAGTTAAAAGTCCCGGGTTAAATTCTTGGAAAAGCCGAAAAGCTTCGCATCGATGAAATGTGGGTTTACTCTTTCACAGTGATTAACTAATGTCTGGGTGCTGGTTGTTGTACCTGTTATAGATTTAAGTTAGTAATTAAGTCTTGTGCCGATATAATCAGTCGGTTTAGAAAGTGCACGTCAAATACCTCAAATAAAAAAAAATCCTCTCTTCGCTCTTTGCAGCAACCCTCTATCGTAATCAATAAATATATTATGTTAAATGTATTATCATAGGATATATTAATCATACATTTAGCTTATTAGCATATTCTATGGCACTAAGAGCTCGAGAGTTCATTGCCGAACTTACAAAAGTACGCCACCTATCCTTTTAATTTTTATATGTACCTTTTATGTTAATTTATATATAAATACATTTGTGTATAAAATAGGTAGAATTAACTCACTCACTAATTCCCTCATCACCGTATTTCCTCAACCCCTGGTCCTAGAAACTTAACATTTAGCTTGGCATGAAAGTAGTGAGACCACCCCATATAACCAGAATTATCTAAAAGTTGAAAATTTCAAAATGGATCTCAGGAAAATAAGGGGAATATAATTAGAAACATCTTTTTAGATGAGGTTGAGAATTAAAATTTATTATGTAAGTATAAATACAATTCAAGATAACTAAATAAATCTTAAAATTGGAAATTTCTATAAGAGATTTAGAGAAAATGGTTGAGGGTTTTCCCAAAATTTCAAAAACTAATAGTAAACAACTACTTTCCAGTGTGGTGGAAAAATTAAATTCGTCAGTCAGGTAAATATACCACTTCAAATAAGTATTAAGGTGGGAGGGGTTTAAAATGCCTAAAGCTAAAATAATAAACTATTTTTCAGTGGTTAGAAGATTGAAATTTGTCAGGTGGGTATAAGAATAACCCCAATTAACCAGTAAGTTCTTATCCTTAAATTTAAAATTGAAGAAGCAGTAAGTGGGGAACAGGGCTACCTAAATAATCTTAAAACTAACATAAAACACACTTTATGTTATTATATAAAATGGAAATTTGAAATTTAGATCAAAATCAATAGACCTTTCCGAAGAAGCGAATTACTTCTAGACATATCAAATTTTAAAATTGAAGCCCGGAAAACGAAAGTGCTCAAAATTGTTACAACTAATTTAAAACACTACTTTTCGGTGTTATTTAAAATGTAAATTTGGCAAATGCGTAAATAATCCCTAAAAATAATCTAGTAAATATTAAAATTTTGAAATGGGAGTGTGGGAACTAAAACAGAGGATGGGGGTATGCTGTAGCTTAAAACCTTTCCAATTATTATAAAATCTTCTTTTCGGCAAGGAAGAACATTTTGTAAAAGGACTAACTCTCAATGCCTATAGAAGCTGGAAAGTTAAGAATTTAAAAAGTAAGAGCGAGAAATGGATAATAGAAAAAAACTACTTTATAATATAGTAGTAATTTTGAATTTGGTATAGCCAGAGGAAATAAAATCTAAACATAAAAATAAAATAAAAACTAGAGATTAGCTTAAAGGGGATTAATTAGTTTTGCAATAGAAAATCAACCGGATGTTGAACGTTTTAATTTGATATGGTTCTAGTGCTGCTTAATTGTACTAAGAATGGGTAAAACTGCTTGCCTAAGGTTACGGTGCACTACACAGGCTTTCTTCTTTCCACAAAATTGTTAAATATTTACTCAAAGCTCTTAAGATATGTGAAACTAAATAATATAATAATATACATTGTTATAGAAATATTAGTGACCTGGTTGTCTAGGGGTAAGTTGTCTGACTTCTATGTTGGGGATCTTGGGTACAATCCTCGGTCCCAGCACATATTTAGCTGATTGCCAAATTCTTCCTTCACCTCTAGAAATACGTGTATTAATCACAACTTGTGAATGTGGGGAATGCCAGGCCTCCAACGTGGTTCGGATCCCACGTTAAACTGTAGGTTCTCTATTTAATCTCACAATCTCCCTACCATTACATATTAGCGTAATTGCGTATAACCTGAACGGGTAGTAAGACGATGTGATAATAATAATAATAATTTAAAAACACTCAACCAAAGAGAATAAATGAAATATTATACACTGTTACAGTGACAGTTGCAGAATATGTAAGTTATGTAAGTATTATATTGATATATTAATGTAGATTTAGTAAATAATTTAACTGTCTTATAGAAAAACCTTTCTTACTCTGTAGAACACTTGCCCCCAACGCAAGATATATCTGGATAATATTACAGCTTGCTTTATTGATTTGTATTGATTGATTATTGATTAATGTATTATACAACGGAGTAGGGATGTGAAGGGTAGTTAACAACAAATTAACTATAGTTAACCAGGAAAGGTGGACGATAAACACTTTTCTGAAGACAAACCAACAGACCTTAGAGCAGACAACCTGTACTTAGCCTCAAGAACTGTACAAACCTCCTGTGTCAGAGTTAGGCACGTCGTTTGAACAATCTGGAGTTGAATTTATTTCCCGTTGAGTGGAATTAATTTACACGAAAACCTACCTATAATGGTTTTATAGCTATCCTCCGGGATTATTACAAGGCTCCAAGACAAGTGGCCTCTTTAATTACTCACCAACTTCTTCCACAATGGTCACACGAGTCAAGGCGTCAGTATTGAAATGGAAATGGATTTCTTTTGATGAGGAAGTCAAGGTTAGAAGCTCGGATCGTTGCACTAGAACTGGTTTTTCATGTAATTTATCTTAATTATTTGTATTCAGCTTCTTCTCGTTGATGTAAGTGCAATTCCTCTAAATTAATGTAACACTTAAATTAAGCCATTCATAACTATGGTGTTAAAATATATAATTCATGTAGTGTGTTACTTGGATTTTGGCCATCAGGGTGACCGGTTTTGTGTTAGGGTGAGCTATTGAGATTGTTCTGAGGAGAAATGATATAGGGTGAAGGGGGGGACGGGGGGTGACGGGACAGAATGAACAAGCGTTGATACAGCCATGTATCGTTGTTACACGACACACTATGCTGTAGACCCTTAAGACCAATAACTAGAGCCCCGTAAAAATTGTTTTAGTTTTAGTTAAATTTAGTTTTTTTAAATCTCACTTTTCGGTGTTATTTTGTGTTTATTCAAAATTACATGTTATCTGAGGTGTTTAAATGTTATTTACATATTGAGACAATGTAAACAAAATTAAAATTTATCATGGAAACCTTAAATATGTGCTTTAAAATTCTTTGTCAAGTTTGTCTGCATATTTCACAATTTTGTAGCCTAAAGTTAGCTTCCACTACAACAAAATACTAATCAAATTACAGCATGGTCAAAATTTCTGCTTAATTTCTTCTTAATTTCGTGTCTATTTAAAGATTTTTTTGTAAAAGTGGTGTTATTATTATTATTATTATTATTATTAATAGCACCGCGTCTTACTACCCGTTTGGGTTACACGCAATTACGCTAATGTGTAATGGTAGGGTGATTGTGAGATGAAATGAAGGACCTACAGTTTAACGTGGAATCAGAACCACGGTAGAGCGGTGTTATTTTGTTTTATAGGAGTATTTCGTGTAACAAGACGATTTCTTTTTATTTCGCTTTTCAAAAACATTGTAAATCATATCTAAAAACTATCAAAGGAAAAAGAACATGATTCCATCATTGTATAGCACTTTTTGCTTTATCGCGTCTCTCCATTTTTACGGGGCTCTACCAATAATCAATAAATCTTAGGATATGACCACATGTAGGGCAGGTCGTGAATGTTCTGATCGTACTAATGACGGGTAATCATGGAAAGTGATGCGGCTTAGACACAGGTGAACGTGCAATCTTGTTGTTCACTTGCCCTGAATAGTTTGTTAGTTGCATCAAGTTCTATTGCAACTTGGACGACTTTCTTCTTTAGACAATGAGTGTTTTTAATTTAAACAAACCCGCTTCGGTGGCCGCATGCTCTAACGCGCTACTATTTCAATATACTTGTATGCCGATGACGGTGAGAACAAGGTTTTAATCTCTGTCGGACCTACTAAGAGGGGTCTTTCCAAAATGATTTTCCACTCTACTTTCACGCAAATGTGGGTACATTTTCTTGAACGGTAACCTTAATAATCCCTAAAACCATTAACGTAATTAATATATAGGCGTGTAACAAGAACGGGTTGTAAAACACGGGGCTAAAAACAAAACAAAATATAAACAATATTTAAAAAAAAGTAACACGTCTTTCTAATGCTACGGGGCATAACTTGACCATTTAATTACCCTGATGGGTGATACAGTTGTGGGGAGGGAGCACGGGTAAACAATTTAGGAAACACTTCCCTTAGTACGCCAAGCGGGGATTTTAACTTCGACCTTCCCATCACTAACAAATTAGACTAGACGAGCTTTATTTTGATCCACAAACTCACTGATTCGGTTCGGTAACTGATTAAAATAATAATAATAATAAAAATTTAAGTAATTAATTTGTATTTAATAAATAGCATATTATATTGTTTATAAACAATTTATTAGTACTATTTAACCACAACAGTGAGCAAGCCGACAAAAGATTTAGTCTTAGTCTAATAAATGCTAAAGTTTTCTGATGACCGGGATATCAATATGCGAATCCCACCCGGGTGTTCTGAGGTTTTGCTCTAAACGATTTTTCAACCTTCCTTCACTCAAATACGTGTACATTTCCTCCACATTCTACCTTCCTTACCCTTACTTGTTAGTGTAAATAAGTGGTTAGTCCATCCCGATGGATAGTAAGATGAGGTGCAAAATAATTGTGACCTTGAACTTTTAAAAAGGTACGTATTAAGTATTAACTATTGACTTATATTTATCATGTTCAATTAAATGTATCTAGAATAATTTTGTCTTCAATTCTGGTTCACTACAATCACAATTTAGTGTTGATGAATTATGATAGTCCTACTACCCACACATTTAAATATTATCTTTAAAGTTGGGTGTTTAGTGTTGATTGAAAATCCCAGCCGTTGAGATAATATTTCTAGGTTTGTTGAATTGTTATTTTAAAGCTCCCGATTAAGAGTCAAAAGCTCTAACCACACGTCTTTAGGTTTTTAATATATATTTACTTAAATTTATTGTCAATTTTAGTGAAATATAGGAAAGATAGACAAATAAAATAAATAGGCCCACCTTATTTATGCTTCAAATACAATTTTATTAAAACAAATATTTTCATATTTTCATTCATACAGTTATTACAAATTTTTCAAAATGATTATTTTTACCAAACAAGCGGTGAACATATTTTACACTCTAAAGTTTACTATAAGTAGCTTCCCAAAAGTATTAGCTATACTGCGTTAAGTATCTGAATATCAGATGTAGAAGCGAGCTAGCATTATTTCACCTTTTGGGAGGGTTACGATTAATTTAGCTATTCAAACTTTCTATGTGTCTACTATTGTAATATAATTGTATTATATTTATTATTTTAACCATATATAATTTCTATATCATAAACTATAACCTCTTAGTAGCTAATATATACATATTTAATATATGATAAGTTTTATTTAATGAGGAACGAGTCAGCACATGCTAAATTAACATATATATTTATTAATAGGACCACCTACCGGATTGGATATATGCACTTATAATTTTTTTAGGAACACAACAGGAAATTGTAATATATTACAGACTGTTTTAAGGCATTTAAAGGTTTAGAATTGCTATCCCTTTAAGAAATATCGCTAATTGATGTTATTTTACTCCTAGCAGGTGGTGCCCTTGAGTAATTATCGCAGTCACAAAACTACAGTTGTGAGCAAAAGATGAATAAATACTAGCTCTGTAATTTATTTTATAACGTATATCATTGTAGAAAAAAAACTTACTTTGTAGAAAAATTAATTTGCAATTATTCATACAAATAGAACATCCTATTTTTCGAATTAAATACAAAATTATAATACTTAAATAAGTGTTGAATTATTGACAAAGAATAAATAATTCATTAGTGAAGAAAATGGTAATTTCTGATATTCATCACAGATGTGCTTCAAGGTATTAAATATTTTGGAATTTATATCTACTATTTAGTTAGAAAACCCTTTGAATTAATATTTAAAATTGTCCTTATGACTTTGGCTTACAGGAATTTACAGGTGGTTCGGATTAAAGTGTGAAGCTACCTTTTGTAACACAATATTACCATGTTTTGTGTAGACTAATGCACAGGGGTCGGCACTATTTTCTCATCTATTGCTCACAATACTACTGTATGCGTAGCTTTCTCTAGGTTTATAGCGTCAACGGGGCGGGCAGTATTGACTGTTTAGTAGGGTCCTGTGGCGGATTTCTTGGGCCCACGGCCGTACCCTCCGATCGGCTCCTCGTATCTGATCTGGGGCCTGAACCCGGACTGGTCAGCCTCATACTCGACGATCTGCTTCCTGCCGTCGGGTAGGACCACCTCGTAGCTGCCCCACGTGGCCTCACCTTGACGCCCCTCGCGGTGCCCGAACTCGGGACCTGATGATCCTTGGGCTACGTCGTACGAGAACTCGTAGTTGGCGGGCTCCTGGAGGAACAAATGTACAGTCAAGTACATTCAAACTGATAATCCTTTAGCATTTCACCCTCGTCACTAGGGGCTATAATTGTCTTTAAATGTCCATATCTAAGGGACAGAATAATACCAGTAGCGTAAATTTGAGAGAAAACTATTCGCAATGTCACGAATAAAGGATAAGGCAGCAATTTGTGGAAAATTTCAGCCTCAAGTTCACTAAGTTAAATACCGAACCGCGCTTCTTTATTATACTATACTTGCAAATAAAAGGGGTAAATATACTAAAATAGAGTAAAACTATAATATATCCATCCTTTACACTTGGAATTTTGTGTTTGGATAAAGCATATCCAAAACTATTTCCGTGCATAATTATAACCATTATATTTTCAACTTAAAAATTACAACTTTTAAAAACATCAAATAAATTTTATATTTACATTTTAACCTCATATATTAAGTTTTATAGTGAGTTTGTTTCCAGGTATTGTCTATTTTAATTTTTTATTGGTGGGGCTTTTAACTGTAACGAATTAAAATCGTTTACCTGTAATCACTAGAACCTATTTGAAAACTGACTACAGGATATTTATTTCACCTTCGGGATGAGCCAATGTAATTCCAACGAGTGCATAACTGGGATTTTTGTATCAACCTACCGACATGTCATCCTCAGCGGCGTTGAGTCTGGCGTAGCCGGGAACTCCATAAGTGGAGGAGGGGACACCGTAAGTGGTGGAAGGTGTGCCGTAATTGTAGGAAGGGGCACCGTTGCTGATGGAGTTGGTGACGTAAGTTTGCGAAGGGGCGGAGAGGATGGCGTTATTCTGGGCGGAAGGGGCCAGGTAGGTGCGGGAGGGGGCGGCGGAGAAGCTTCTGGAGGTGGCTCCAAAACTGGAGTGAGACTTGCTGGAACCTCTGTAATTCAAAATATATAAAATTAGACATAAAATATCGTCATAAAATTAATATTATTGAGGGTTCTTCTCAAGTTAACAACCCAAATGTTGGTTTGATAGATTTATATCCATCTGAGTCAAAGAATTCACTCAATCTTTCAGCTAGTTAGTGCTGCTAACACCATCTGGTAGAAATACCAATATACTACGGAAGTTCAAGAAGTGTGGAAATTCCTCGTGGCCTTTCACAATGAATTCCTATGAACGAGTGCTAAAGAGCCTACTAATTTTGCCGGAAAGGTACTTTAATATAATTAACAGTGTTCTTTTACATGCCACAATCAAAGTGGGAATGACGACTTTATTTTCCGTCAGAAGAAAATTGTACTACAGATTTTTATCTCACTCAAGAAAAATCCTTTGAGCGTTGAACTCGGCTGGGTTTGAACTCATGATCTTCGGATCCTGTGGCGAGAACTTTACCCCAAGAGGGTGGGTGATCTGGCAGTCCAGGGGTAAGGTGTCAGATTTATGTGTTGGGGGTTCGGGGCTCAATCCTTGGTCCCAGCACAGATTTATCTGATTACCAAACCCTTTCTTCACCTCTGACAAGACATGTATTAATCACAACTTGTGAATGTGTTTAATGCCAGGCCTCCATCATGGTTCGGATCCCACGTTAAACTGTAGGTCCTCCATTTCATCTCATAACCACCCTATCATTACACATTAGCGTAAGTGCGTACAAACTGAACGGGTAGTAAGACGTGGTGCTAATAATAATAATAATAATAATTTATCCCAAGACCACAGAGGATGACTGGCATGGGTTATAGGCAGGTTATTAAAGATAATTTATTTTTAAATGTAATCAGATAGTCCTAAATACTTTATTACAATCCAGTTTGGGTATAGCTTTCTTTGTCTTCCCTGCCTTCTAAATAAAGCTACCAGAACTCACTGAAGCCACTTTACTACCTGTAAAAAGCTCTCGTCATGAACTGGATTGTTTAGCTAATCTGGAAATTTGGTGTAGGCATATGCACTTCCTAAATACAAAGCTATACTAACACTTATTTCAGTAGACACGCTTGTTAGTCAGTGTTGCATCAATAAAGAGCTAACAAAGGAAAGCATACAAAGTAAGTTAACAAGTTAAAAAAATACCAGTTCATAAAATACTTATTAAAAGTAAAAGTCTTGCGCACCATTGATTTAATGGACATAGGCGTTAGTCTCAAATTGTCTGGTAGAAGAGTTATGGGTTTTAATATCAGCTGGGTGTACTAAGTTGGTATTTTATTATATTGTTTCCCTTTACTACATAGTAAAATAGAGTTGCATTTCCACTCAATTGTTCTATCCTCTTCCCTTCTTATTTAGTATACAGTGGCCCCATGGCTTCTTTGGTGCTGACTGACAGCTAACAGCTAACAGCTGACAACTGACAGATTTAAAAATTTACCAGACCAAATTATGTATCCCTATGCCGAACCATATGATCTGCAAAACATGTGTTTAGCAGCTGTCACTTCTGACAGTCAACATTTAGTTATATACCTAAATGTTGTCTGTCAGAAGTCAGCTGTGAGCTGTCAGTCAGCACCAAAGAAGCCACGGGGCATATTTTTGTAAATATGAGGATATCTTTGAGCTTATGGCAGCCCCCTCACCTGGAATTGTAGCTGGAGGTGGACCTAGAGGCACCAAACGTCGGGACGCCGTACGTGCTAGAAGGGGTGGCGTGCGTGTTAGTGGGGGCGATGTAGTTGCCTACGGGAGCACCGTACGTGTCGCTAGGGGGACCGTACGTGTCAGCGGGGCCAGCTGGGGGTGGGGAGAAGTTGTCTTCACTGGTGGTGGTGTAAGGCGGCAGGTATTGGCTCGATGGGGGCTCGGGCCTGGCATGGCACGCGACCACCACGCTGAGAAACACTGCTACAAACATCTGCAACCACAAACACAAGTTATATTATTACGTGTATTTTTAGTGAGTCTTATATCCTTACACGACTTACACACTATTGTCACGTTAGGTTTCCCACAGTGAATAGAACCAGTTTGTGCCCTTTTGCCTCCTTAGGTAAAGCATGAATTTAACGCTATCTCCTCTCAAGACATTAAAAAAATACCTTATTATTCATGTATTTTTTACAAGAAAATAATTTTTTCTATTGATTTAAAATATATTCAACCAAAAATATAAACATTATAATATAAATTAAAATACAAATATACAGAAACACTAGCTTTAAAAGGAGCTTTTTGTGATTTAGTCCCAACAAACTATTCTACTAATTCTTTACACTCAAATGTTTGATATATTTTAGATTTCATAAAGATAAGTGCAAGTCCGTTTAATAATTCTTGTTGCATAGTGCTTAAATATATTTAAGCTTGGAAAAACTTCCCTCAGCGCTAACTGTTACAGACAGCTTTCAGATAATTCTAAGTGCTATACAATATTTGAAAAACCCTCTTGCAGTTAAGTTCTATAAATCTTTTTTTCATCTATTTGAGGTACTTAACGTGCACTTTCTTAACCGATTGATTATATCAGCGCACGAAAATGTCTAAGTGCGAGAGTGAAAGGGCCTGCTGATTTGGCCGGTAAGGGTATTTTTACATACCTTTCAGCGTTCTTTCTTTTACACGCCACAATCGACATGGGGCCAATAGCTTTATTTACTTCCCCTCTGAAGGAAGTTATGATATGTATTTTTATCGCTGGGTCTTAACCCACAAACATCGGATCCTGAGGAGAGTGGTTCAACTCAAGACCACTGAGGTCAACAATTTTTTTTATACCCACAATCTAAGTCATCTTGGGGTGATGAGAGTTAAGGTGGGTCCAACTTTGTGACCATTGTCAACGCATGCTTTAAGTATAAAGATTCAAAATATTTAATCTTCAATCTCCATATTTTAAAGCCGACTTTAACTTGGAACAAGCAATAAATCTTATTGTTAAGGTTGGGTAAATATGAATATTAAATAAGTATATTATATTTTTAATAAATATGACTGCTATTATAAATGCGTATTTCTTTAACAACTTTACTTCATGGGTAATAGTAAACACTAAATACCATAAAAAAATACTATATCTAATTTTTGCCATCCTAAGCAACTGCCTACGCTGACCCCCCCTCCCCCACTGCCCCCCACCCTCTCTTCCAGTTCGGCCCTGATTATGAATCCATATACACGAAAAATAAATGAATTTAGATATGATCCGGATTCAAACTGGGTTCCCTCTATTCAACATTTATCTTTCCTCCCCCCCCAACACTAACAGTTTATACGACCTTATTTTGTATTTTTGATATTTTTGAAAACATTATAATTAATAAGGACATGTGTCCAATTACTTAATATCATCATTATTAATTTTACTATTTTTGAATTAGAACATACTCGTAGTAAATTGTATGGTTCCTTTGTTCAGTATTGAGGATTTATCTACATGATATTGCTATTCATTCCTCAAAACACTATTTTAAGTTTCTGTTCACACTATACAAAGATGACTTTTCGATGTTCTATAAATTCCAAACACAAAATTTATGGATTGATTAATCTACTTAAGACTCCATGATGTCAGCCAGCAATCGAGCCATAGCCACAGAAATATAGCCGTGTGTTAGCGATGATAATACTAAGTTTTAGGATAGAGAGTGTCATATGGTCAGCAAAATGAACCCTTCGGCCATTAATCTCAGTTTTCTAGAACAGAATCACTATTTTCCTAAATCTACTTAAGATATAAAATAACCTTAATTTGTTGTGTGTAGATAGTAAATATATCAATTATTATTTAAGACAAAAATATCTGAATTAACATTTTTTTTAAACTAAGACTATATATCCCACTGTTCTAGAAATAAAAGTAACCAGCATGTAAAATAATTTCAACAATAATTTCTTTGAAACTTAAATCTGCTCGCGCCTGTAGGCACTCAGAAAACTACATCAGTCTCTTCTAGTCTGGTTATCTAGTGACGGGTTGGGTTTTCCTTTCTCGACAGAGTGCACTGAGCTTTTTCATTAACATTTTCTTACTTTTACTCCTCCCAAAAACGGGTATATTTTAAGCTAAATTCTCCTTCTAAAAATGTTAAAAATGACACTTGGACACGGGAATCGAACCTGTGTCACTAAATGCTTACGCAATAGCATCGGCTATTTGATTCTAAATTCTCCTTTATGAATTCCTACTTCGTCAGGGTGCATTCGGATAGCTCAAAAGAATATCAAGAGCACTAGATATATCATCAAACAAAATATATCTCCTTTATTCTTTTAGGATATCTATTCAACCTACTAACACTAAATCCCCTAAAAATTGATATGAATCGTATAGTATATTTTAAAATATACCTTCATACTGCTATCCAAACTGGTAACTTCTTTTTGGTCAGAATGGAGACAGACTCTGAAAGATCTTGAAGCTCAACTTCGAATGTTGACCGTCGTTCCATGTCCAATCATATTTATACTCTTTATAACACTAAGGATCATTTATTACCCCCTCCACTGTCCCCAGTTGAAACCACACCTTTCCAATTGAACCCGAGTTAGTGAGCGAGTAAACTACTTTAAACTGTAACATCCAGATGATTGTAAGGTCGAGACAGTGGGTGTGTCATCTGGGCGAGAAACGAAGCTACCGGAGCCTGTGTTCGATAACATTCTGTTACATTTTTACACGGTAATTTATTATTTAATAACCAGGTGAATACTGGTTCATATTCTACTTTCCTAATTATTCCTGTTTATTAGTAATAATACAGTAGAGCGTTGATAATTCGGATGTCAAAAATACGGATAGTTGATAATCTGGATTTACAATAAAAATATAGTATTTATAAAAATAACCACAATGGTATTGATTGATATCAGAAACATGACTACCAAAAACGCACCTAAACCCTTGTTAAAAATATTTAAAACTATTTTAATTGTTAGATTTTTGCTTTATTATATTCTTTCAGAATTTGTGATATTTAATAACAAAAAGACAATGTATACATTCCTAATTTAAATAAAGTGAAAATATTTCTACCTTAACACTGAGTTTTCGTAAGTATCCCGTCTATGCTTGTATTTTATTTTTAACATAGGCGACTGCATTTTCGAAAATCCGGACAAAACGATAAGCCGGATTGACTCTATCCCCAATTATTCCGAATTGATGCTCTACTATAATATTATAATTTTCTCCGAAACTTTTTTCAATATAATCAAAGACAGATAAACAATAATGATTATAAAAACTATCTTTTTTGGTTATTTGGTAGTTAGGGTGTTTTCGCACGAGCTGCCATTCGTAATATACTGGTAAGTATTACTAACAACTCCATCCCCCTCCCCTTCCCCTTCATGTGCTGTACTTTACTGGACACAGCCTTGAACCCCAGACTTGGCTATGGTTGAAAGCTCATTATCTGGAGCATCGCCACGGACGTTAGGTAATTGCTTTACTCCACCTCTGTACACGTTCATTGGTACATCAAATACAAGAAAATAGTTTCATTCCACCAATTTGTTCGATGTAAATGGGCTACCAAGGTGGCCTTACTGGAGGTCATTAATTATCTGGATTGAAATTGATGATAGTTTTAAACTGATGTGTAATTTACTTTTTCTTTTTATAAGTAGCTCTTTTAGTTTGGCCAAGGTCCCTCCCCTCTTGTTCTTCCTGTTTATTTGATATTTACGTGCTTGGCTTCCTGCTACCCGTTTGAATTATCTGTATACCTATCTAGGCGCTTAGCTCGTTTGGTGAAATCTGGGATTATCCTAGCTGAAATACACAGGTAGTTTGTACCAGGTTGGTCGTAGGTCATTTGGTGCAATCTGGGATTATCCTAGCTGAAATACACAGGTCGCTTGAACCAGGTTGGTCATAGGTTACTTGGCACAATCTGGGATTATCCTAGCTGAAATATACAGGTCATTTGTACCAGGTTGGTCATAGGTCATTTGGTGCAATCTGGGATTATCCTAGCTGAAATACACAGGTAGTTTGTACCAGGTTGAGTCATAGGCCATTTGGTGCAATCTGGGATTATCCTAGTTGAAATACACAGGTAGTTTGTACCAAGTTGGTCATAGGTCATTTGGTGCAATCTGGGATTATTCTAGCTGAAATATACAGGTCGCTTGAACCAGGTTGGTCATAGGTTACTTGGTGCAATCTGGGATTATTCTAGCCGAAATATACAGGTCGCTTGAACCAGGTTGGTCAAAGGACGTTTGACGCAGTTTTGAAAACATCTCTTTATGTTATTTCTTACATTTTCAACTTAATGAAGACATAGAAAACTAAAATACATTTTATTTTTTTCATTAACAGCTAGGTCATAGTTCAAATCTTATTTGAACTAATTGGGAAAGGTTTTAATCCTACCTATAGATTAAAACGTTAAAACGCTCTAGTTTCCAATTATGATCAAATAAATTTTCTCAACAAAATATGTGTATTCCCATAGTCAATATTGTGTTGGTTCCCCTCTGGGCTATCTTTAAGGATTTATAGGCCATGAGCCCTCACTTTTTAAAAGCACCTGTTTTTTGTTGAGTACGTATTTTTAAAACTTTTTTTTATGGAAGGCAACATTTTAAAATGGTTAAATTATCTACTTAAAGAGGGTAATTGAGGTTATAAAGTACTAGTTGATAAAATAAAATAGCGTAAATTCGCGATTTTATAAAACTGTGAGAATTCATTAAAACAATATTTAGTGTTTTTTTTCTCTCGTTGTAGTACACGTTAAGTTTAAATCTTTGTTATTACCAGTGGCCGGATATTTAAGAGTGTCGAAGAGATTTGAAAAATAGATTTCTTAAAAATTAATTACAATTGATCAGTTATGAATGATAGGTTGGGGTAAAATAGCCCCTGTTTACCCTCTCCCAGATCGAATTACCCCGATGGAAGGTAATATTGTTGAAATTCTGATTTTTTGTTTCAAAGCAAGGGTGTGTTATCATCGTTATTAATAAGTATCAAATTATCTATAGGAAGCTACTCTTTTAAACATATTTTTAATAAGGACTAAAAGTATTTTAAGTATCTACAAATAATATAATTGAAAACTAAAATGTAGGCAGATATGACATTTTTAGGTGACACTGAAGTTGAGATTCAAATTTTGCTTAGCCTCATTGGGGGGCGTAAGGGGCGGCTGGCTCTAGATTAAATTTTTAAATAGATCTTGTGTTAAAACTTATAGAGTAGTTTTTTTTATATCAACAATCAGTATATTTGAGCCTGATCATCTTTTGACCCCCAATGGTCAGGTGAACCCTTAGAAACAGATGTCTCGTCTCGTATTTTATATTTTTAATGTAAATAAATCATTAATGAATATAAAGTTGGTCAATCAAGGCTATATATTTCAGTCGTCTTTTTGACGATGGTCTATAGCAGTATAGAGAAATATTATAGGCATAATAGAATAGTGATAATTTTCCCTATGTTAACAGTGATATACACACTTTCTATAAAGCGTCTAAATTTAACTTTTATTTTGTAATTGCATAATATGCACGTAGATATCGCATTATTATTTTTATGAACTATATATCAAGCGTCGGGAACGTGTGGCTCCTAGCCAGAAAAATGGCGGCTCTTTTCATGAAATGTAGTTCCTTAAATATACATATATATATATAAGCTGTTCTTATATAATTATATTTTCCAACATGCCCTTCAAGGTCACATTCATAGCAATGACTCATTCATAGGTATTACTACTGTTACAGCTCAGTGCATAACATTAGACTAAGATCCTTTAAATAATTCAAAATCAGTATTCGATATAATAAACATGCATAAATTATATTCATACATCCTTTTGGGGTTTGAACTATAAGCTTTATTCTAGGCGTTATACTTTTCGAGATATATTTAACTGGACAGAGTATATCAAATGACAATTATTCTTTTAGGGGGATTCACAAAATAGACGACATACTGACCTATTTTTAATTTTACTATCTTATTACACATACATTTTTAATCCATTGTAGTAAGGGTCAAGGAATGTAAAAAATAAGGTTGCAAAACATAATAATTATAAGACGCCTAATCTGCAAAATGAACATTGTGAAATCTAAATCAAGAAAATATTGGATTTAGAACCTATTCCAGAAATATTGCTTATTTAACTCCAACGTAGGCAATGTTCGATTTTAAGATAAAAAAGTATTCAATCAAACAAAGAATAAATAATGAATCAAATAGCCGAAGCAATAATTTATGCACTTTAGTGAGGATAACACCATTTAGATATCATATTCTGAAAATTGAAAAATGACACCTGGACACGGGAATCGAACCCGTACTAAGC
>CABFOW010001073.1:43630-56757 GCA_902141385.1 Timema californicum
GAGAGGAGACCTTACACAAAAGTCCTGTAAGAGTTCGCTAAAGGATAGTCAAGGTAAACAGCTATTTCCCGGAAAAGTGTGTTATGCGAAGTAATGATTCAAAGTTGTGGACTGCATGAGTTTGAAAATTAATAATTAAAAAAAACCTTCCTTGTAGAGGCCAAAATCAAGTACCTAACGGCTCTGAACTTATTCACCATATGTTTGAAATATATTTAAAAATCTTAAAAAGTAAGATCATAAGATGATAAATCATTACAAAGGGCTATATAAAAATGAAATTTTTAAATGTAATAATAAATATTAAATATTTTATAAAGTAATAAGGCGATCATATTGTAATCTTTACAAGATCATCTACAGCAAGTCATTATGACAATACCAAAATATCCGCTACTTAAAATTAATTGTTTTTGAGATACCTACTAATCTAATTCCTTTAATTAATACGTCAATCTGATCAAATTAAAAGATAGTATTTTTTTGAAATTGTAACACAGCCAAAACCTGTTATTTGGAGCCAACAGTTCAATTTCTGTAAAAAGTTCTGAGACATCAAACCCTATGAAGAAAATCTCAACGCAACTTTCTAAAAGAGGAAACAAAAATAAAGCACAAAAGGGAAAAAATGGAAAATTATAAAGAAGGGTAGGACACATAAATAGGAGCATGTATAAAGTATAAAATGAAGGACAAACACAGGAAAAGGACATTGGATGCGAAAATATAATATATCTCTATAATAGGAATATATAGGAAATCGCGTTGCGCGTTTCACACTCCTCCCTGATGAGTTCCGATAGAATGAAACCTAGCTTGGGGGATTGGGTGGTGACGATCAATTTTCCTTAAGAGGCAACCATTACCTCTTTGTTCGATGGCAGCAGTGTAAATTGTAAACTGTGTTCTTTTCACTGTAAAGGCCATTTGGTGTTCATCCCTTTTATATGTTTCTATCCACCCTTCCTATACCTTCTTCCAAATATAATACAATCACCTCCTAGAGCGAAAAGAGGTTTTTCTTATAGAGACAAATTATGTATAAGATATATTCTAATTTATTATTATTTACTTTAATTACAATTCAACCATCATAGATAATTAATTAGTAAACATGTCAAGGTATGACTATATCTAATTTTTTTTAATCCATCAAACCGTTTCGTTTATTGTCCCAGGTACAGATATACATACTTAGTTTTAGGACCCAATTTTTTATTTTGATGCATATTTAAGTTAAAATCCAGCATTATATTGAGGTTTAGAATGTTAGAGATTACAACACTTAAACCTAACTTAAGCCTAATTAAATAAAACTTGGTGAAGGTTAGAGTAATTTTCCTTTTGGGAAAATTACACATGGTATCAGCCGGGAATCGATCCCGGAACCTTAGGCTCATGGCCAGGGGCACTGACCACTGCACCATGGGGCTGTTTGGATCCTCGTTAATTATGAATAATGTTATGCACAAACATTATATTAACTTGCTTTTAGACTACGCAAGATGAATCAGTAATCATGGCCTATACGCCGGACATAATCAATATCTAGCTCTAGCCGTACATAACATAATTTTGAAGTAGGGATGTTGTGATTTGAATAAATTGCTACTCTTATTGGCTTTGTTTTTTATTCATCACCAAATTAAAATTATTATTTAAACTACGGATGGGCCCTTCGAATCTTAAAATCTTTGATTTCCTCGTAATGAAAAAGAGATTTGAGATCCAAGGACTTAAGAACTTAAGATTGGAAATTAAAATATATATAGTTTTAAAATTTGAATTTCTAATTATAGACATATTATGATATTATTAGTATTATTATTATTATTATTAGCACTGCGTCTTACTACCCGTTCGGGTTATACGCACTTACGCTAATGTGTAATGGTAGGGTGATTGTGAGATGAAATGAAGGACCTACAGTTTAACGTAGAATCCGAAACACGGTGGAGGCCTGGCATTCCCCACATTCACAAGATGTCTTGTCAGAGGTGAAGGAAGGGTTTGGTAATCAGATAAATCTGTGCCGGACCCGGGGATTGAACCCCGGCCGCCAGCATAGAAGTCTGACACCTTACCCCTAGACCACCAGGTCACCGATAACTTGGTCCAACATACAGATAAGAATACCTACCAACCAGCTCCCATACCATTACTTCACCACTTAATTTGATCAAAATCAGAATTGAAGAAAACAATTATATTAATGGGAGGAAATTAAAACGCTTGTATGGCCGTAAAATTTATCATTTGGGAAATGTGGGTTTCTCCTTTCACGGTGACGAGTTAACGGCCAAGGGCTGGGTATTGTGTTTGTTATAAATTTAAGTTAGTTCATATGTAGTGTACTGATATAATCAATCGAGGACGGAGAGATCGAGGTTCGAATCTTGGTCGGGTGAACTGGGGGTGGTTTTTCACAAATGGTTTTCCACTCTCCCTCCACGCAAATGTGGGCTTACTTCCTCTAATTAAACCTTCCCAATTCCTAATCCATTAGCGTAATTTGTTTTTAAAGCGTATAACCCGAACGAGTAGTAAGAAGCGGTGCTAAATAAATAAATAAATATATATATATATATATATAAATATAAATATATATATATATATATAATCAATCGGTTGAGAGTATTCACGTTAAATACTTGGATAAATAAAAATGGAATTTAAGATTCGGATTTGTATTCTATATTCGGAATTAGTAGGCAAAATGAAAATTCAGATTCTAGATTATGCGGGTTTAATAATTTCTAATTTAAATTCGTACTTAACCAACCTGTTTAGCCCTTAACATTGTGTCTCAGGCGATTTAGGAGAAAATTCTCTGTATTTGGGCAAAATCTATCAATACATAAGTAATTGTCAAGTATATATGTGCCATCCGGGTCATAGTTTATTGTCATAGTTGAAGCTTTTTGCCGCAGAAAAATTGAAAACTAAGTTTCAGGGATTTTCAAAATCATAAGCTTGTTATTTGTGGACTCCCACCTAATTTATTCATACGATTTATTTAGTATATTTCGAAACTTTACTGCCATCTTAACGGAAATAAAAAAATAAAACACTTCATTGTACTTTGAAACTCTTTGGTAGCTTTAAGTAGTGAATACATAAATAAAATATTCTTTTTTACTCTTTCAAGCTTTAAATAGATTTTAAACAACGCACCATTTGAAAATATTACGTCAGCTCGTAAAAAAATATCAGCACAAAGTCCTGCTATTTTAATTTATGTTTAGATACACGTCAAAAACATTAAAAACGCATATTTTACCCTAATTATCTAGGGATGATGAAAGTAGAACCTAAATTAATTTGTATGAAGTGAAAGTGGGAGAACATTTGGTAAAATAAAAGTTTATCACACCGAACAGGACTAAAATCTTGACCTGCTCATCACTGGTGAATAATTCAAGATGCGACTGACACCTTTTCAAGAGTGTACACAGAGGTGGAGCAACTATTAAAATAGTCGGGTTATAGTTTTAAATAACTAGCGTTTTCTTATTCCTGTACACCAAGGGTAGTTTTAGATATATAATATTTAATTCAAATAAAAGAAAGAAGATAATCAAAGTGAATTTTAGTGTAGGCCTAGCTGAAATAATTCTTAGAAGACTCTGGAGAGTAACCAAATAAATTTAAATAAAATCTTAAATCCTTCTAAATGGTCGTGTGAACGACGTTTCCTACTTGCGGCATAGCAACAAGTCATAACAGAATTTCCCAGGTTAATGTATTTGAGCTACATTCAGTAAGTATTATATTTTTATTATTTTTAGTTAATCACCACGTCATACTACCCCGGTTCAGATTATACGCTTATATGATAATTACTCTAATGGGGCAGTAATGAGGAAAGAACCATTTTAAGGTGATTACCCACATTTGCATGGAAGGAGATTAGAAAAAAAACATTTAGGAAAACCACCCTCAGTGGACCTGACCGGGATTTAAAAACTGATATTCTTCCCATCAAGCCAGTCTAACACGATAGGGACGCCTTATACCATTCAGCCACTAAGATGATTATGAGATCTATATATGTAACATTAAAAATTATTAAATAATAAAAATAGTCTTATATTATCATATTATATTTTTAAAGCTTCAATTAGTATTTCGTAAACATATTTAAAAATGATATCCTCTACTGCTTAGGTGATTTGATATGTTTGCAAAAATAGCAAATATAAGTGTTCTTGCCAATATGCAGAGCTTTAAACTTCACTGGAAGCATGTCTAAATATATAAATTAATAAACAAGAAAAAAGTTTATTCTTAAAAAAGATCAATGCTATCCAGGCTCTAAATTAGAGTGACTGCTTATACTTGACAGCGGAAGAAAAAAAGTATTATCAGAAGATAAAAAGTAACCCCACAGATTAAATTACTCGTTTTCTTCTGTCTCTTTCAATTTCATACATTAGTGTCTAACTGGGATAGTAATTAGAGAGCTTAAATGGGTCAAGTCCTTTGTCCCAATCACTGTAATTGTGATATTCATTAATAAATTTACTGTTTGAAAAAAAAGGGGTCAAATTAAGATGCATACTCCTTCAACAAATTATTCTAATTCATCAAGTAGGCAACGTCATTAAATTTTCCTGTTTGGAGAAAGATGTGTTAATCACATCCCTTTAATTTTTACTCAATTCACTATTACACTCTAATTGAATGGACCGTATGAAAGTGAGTCCAGTAGAGTTAATAAAATAAATACATGTTATCAGCTTCAATCCAAGTTTTATTAAAAAATATATACAAGCATACTCTCATTCATTATAGTTTTTACAAATATAAGTTTCTAAATACTCTTATTCCTTCAAATAGACATAATTTTTATATAAAACATCTTGATTTATTTTGTTTCCCAAAAGTGTTAGCTAAACTGCATATAAGTATCTGAATATCAGATGTACAAAAGATATAGCGTTATTACAGCTTTTGAGAAACTTAAAATTTATCTATTATTCAATATTCCCCTCTAAGGAAGAGTTTTGATATAATACCAACATGTGAGTTTTTTTAAATACAAATATATTCTAAGTACTGACACATTCCCTTAATATTTAATTAAGTTATAATTTGAGTAATACGATGGTTAATTGGTAAGTACTGTACATATTAAATCCAAAATCTTACTATCCCGATTAAGTTTAAATTAAATGCGACGATACAACTTTGAGAAAATAGTTATTAAAATTTTTTTACACTATGCCTTATTATAAAAATAGTTTTGTTGCTTAGATAAATTGTAAATATTTATCCAATTAAAACAATTTGTTTTAAGTAGATAACGAAATCACAATAGGTATGTGCTTTTGAAATACAACTAATTGACGTTCATTTGTTCAATAAACATACATATTATATGATGGCTGGGATTTAGAACGAGTGTGCTTCTAGATATTTATTTATCCTCAATGAATTAATAACATTTAATTATGAAACAAAGTCAATTAATATTTTCAATAAGACCTATATAAGATTTTTTTTAAAGGTGGATTTAACTGGCCATCATTTGAAATCCTGAAGAACCTACCATATGTAATAATGTGTTACCAAGTCTTGTGTAGACTACTGTACTGGTGTCTGGTACTATTTTCTCATATATTGCTTACAGTCTATCGTGTGTGTTGTTCTCTCTAGGTTTACAATGTCAGCGGGGAAGGCGTATAGGTCGTCTTAGTAAGGCCCTGAGGCGGAGTTCTTGGGCCCACGGCCGTACCCTCCGATCGGCTCCTCGTATCTGATCTGGGGCCTGTACCCGGACTGGTCAGCCTCATACTCGACTATCTGCTTCCTACCGTCGGGTAGGACCACCTCGTAGCTGCCCCACGTGGCCTCACCTTGACGTCCCTCTCGGTGCCCGAACTCGGGACCAGATGACCCTTGGGCTACGTCGTACGAGAACTCGTAGTTGGCGGGCTCCTGGAGGAATGCATGTACAGTCATATTTATGAACACTGAGACTCATTTACTATTTTGCTTTGTGCCAGTAGAGGCTATAAGCGTGTTTAAACGTCCAGATCTCCAGAATAGAAAAATCATCTCCATTGTATCCATCTCTTGCGCACCTGACTACACATCTAAAGGTTCCGGGTTAGATTCCCGGCTGGTACCATGGGTAAATTTCCCGAAAAGAGAACTACCCCAATGGTCACCAAAGCTCAGTTAATTAGGAATAAAATAGCCGAAGCTATTATTTATGCTTTTTATTGAGGAATTCGCCATCATGATATCATATTCTGAAAGTTGAAAGATGACACCTGGACACGGGAATCGAACCCAGGACTTTTGGCTTAGTACGCCAATGATCTAACCACTGAGCTATCCAGGAATCATCCCGTGCTCAGGGTCATTCTTCACTCATATTTTAAGGCAGATGCTATGATGGACGTGCGGAAATCATCGGCTACTAATGTGTGTTTCCTGGATAGCTCAGTGGTAGAGCACTGGAGTACTAAGCCAAAGGTCCCGGGTTCGATTCCCGTGTCCAGGTGTCATTTTTCAACTTTCAGAATCAGTTAATTAGTCTTAAGTTCGGTTTAAGAGTTTCTACTGGTTTCGCAACCTCATATTCACATTCGCCGTCCGCTCACCCCATCAGGACATGCGAAGAGCTTCCACGGAAAGGATGTAAAGATAGTACATTCGGGCGTTCCCCGGGAAAAGGTACATAAGTAGCAGCTAATCTCCCAACAAATTGGGCTTTGAATGATTTAGCATAGATACGCATAGATATAAAAGTACAACTTTTATTAAGAATAAATCAAGATTACCCGTAGTTCGAAAATACTTTAATAGATTTAGAACCAATAATTATGTTTTAGCCGCTAAAATTTAGGGACTATGAAATTATTTCTAAATGTTGGTAGTTTTAATTTAAATGCTTGTTAACATAATGCACAGATAAAATGTGATGTTAATTTACTAATATCAACTTACCGACATATCGTCCTCAGCAGCGTTGAGTCTAGCGTAGCCGGGGACGCCGTAAGTGGAGGAGGGAGCGCCGTAAGTTGAAGAAGGAGCACTGTGAATGGAGGAGGGGGCACCGTAAGTGGAAGAGGGAGCGCCGTAAGTGGAAGAGGGAGCACCGTAAGTGGAAGAGGGAGCGCCGTAAGTGGAAGAAGGAGCACTGTGAATGGAGGAGGGGGCGCCGTAAGTGGAGGAGGGAGCGCCGTAAGTGGAGAGGAGGAGGGGGCGGAAAAGATGGCGTCAGTCTGAGCGTTAGGGGTCAGGTAAGTGCGTGAAGGGGTGGCGTAGCTTCTGGAGGCAGCACCCAGGTTGGAGAAAGACTTGATGGAGCTCCTGTAAAGAAAGAAGCGCTATTTAAAACTCATTCTAGAACTGGGGTGGGAAACCCAGTCGTCAATCGCCACATGTGGTGAATTGTCAATACAACTGTGGAGAATTCAAACTTGCAAGCTCTAACAGTCAAGTAAACCTTTTCATGATGGTATGTGCTAGTTGTAGCTTGTCTGCTTACAATTGAAAAAGAAAAAAAATTAGGACTTTTGTCCACTCAACGTAAAGTGACAGCTCTACCTAAAGTGCACAAAAACCCTGTACCAGAAATTTTAAGAACATATTATTATTTAACTAACTTCAAAATGGTATTTACATTTTTTGAGTGATTCATTCTACTTTGATATTACCAATTGAAGCAAGGTAATTTCAGATCTTCTGACTTTGGACAAGCGCGGGTTTGAACATGATTTAATTTCTCGTTACATTGTGGAACACTTAAAAACTAACCAAAATTATTCAGTAACAGATATGTGGAAATTTATTCTGTATGATTTCTAAATTACTGTCCATGTTTGGATCAACGTGGGTGTGTTATTAGACAATCTCTACGATGGAATTCATCAAACTAAACTCTCGATTTTTACATGGTGAGGTTCAATTTCACTTCTCATTCGCCACATTTCTGTCTACCTTTATTTTATTTTATGTAATAACGTTATTGGCCTTGACTGTGTCCAATATTATGAAGGCAATACGTTTCAAAATTTTCACAACCAGCTATTTATCATACTATTTGATTTAATACCCAGTTACAAAGTGGCAAAGTCTATTTTCATCCAAGGGGTGCGAAGACAATATATAGTAAGAATGGGATAAGAATAAATATTACAAAACTAATTTTAAACTTATTTAATATATTCATACGTCAAGTAACTTGGTATAAAGCTCTCACTTTCATTAGATAACACCAATAAAAATAAAATAATATTAAAAGTATCCTACTGTGATCTCACTGTTAACTACATATTTCGTTTTACTATTTTTCTGTTCTTTTTACCTTGATATTTCTGTAGCTATGAAATTGTGGTACAAAAAATTCAACAGATTTTTATTTTAAAAACTGCCCTTGACCTAATACTCAGAGATAAGTATAGAAACGTACCTTTAATTGAAGTTGAAATCTCGTAAATAAGAACACTTAGCATCATATTGGTTAAAAATAAACGAAGCAATGACAGCTGAACATAGAAATTTAGCCCTTGGCGGTCCAAAAACTCCCATCACTAAGATAATGACGGTCATCTCATGTCCAGGGTCAAATTACACTAATTATTTAAGGTAAATCAATTATGGACGTGTAAGGTATCTAGCTAATTAGAGCTATAAGAAACACACCAAGACTAACTATAAGATTTTATACTGTCGTACGTAGGTATACAGTAAAAGTTGCTCACACAGAACTAGTATTTATTTAATAATCTTAATTCTGTCTATAGTTTACATAAATATTTTTATATATTAGTGTATTTGTGTGTTTCCAAATGACATTATGATCCGAGCCAAATATTTGTTTTAAGTCAGTGTGTGTAACATAAATAAATACATAATCGATTGTTAAATTAGAGTAATATAATTTTATAGCTTTGCGTTGTGAGTTTAGAAAAATCTGGTAACATTTTCAAAGGTAGTCTAAACCTTCAATTGCGTTTTAAATCTAGTTTATTTATATAAAACCATTATTAATTTAAACAAAATCCTATATTTTGTCTGAATTATATGACACAATGCATTGAAATTATCATTTGCAATGGATGACTGCCTTGCGAAAATATTCAATTGATTCGAAATTCATTTTCTGATTTATTTTGTTCTTCATAATAAAAGTGTGCATTTTTATGAAAACTAGTTTTTGCGAACTTTTTTTTTAGCCATCCCAAAAATTTATGTTGTGAAACATATGGATAGTGTGTCTGTCTAAAAAAATTAAGTTTGGTTATTTGTAAAAAGTTTTTCTAAACGTTTAATCACACTAAATGGTTTTAAAAACTTGTTCAGGTGAATTGTGTGCCATTAAAACCAAGTTATATTATAGAATATAGCTTATACAGATAATAAGAGCCAAAGACAGTTTGAAAAAAAAAATAGACACACAGGTTATGGTAACGGTAGTATTTCATCTAATGTCAACTCCCTCACCTGGAATTGTAGCTGGAGGTGGACCTAGAGGCACCAAACGTCGGGACGCCGTACGTGCTAGAAGGGGTGGCGTGCGTGTTAGCGGGGGAAATGTAGTTGCCTGCAGGAGCTCCATACATGTCGCTAGGGGGGCCGTACGTGTCAGCGGGGGCGGCTGGGGGTGGGGAGAAGTTGTCTTCACTGGTGGTGGTGTAAGGCGGCAGGTATTGGATCGATGGGGGCTCGGGCCTGGCATGGCACGCGACCACCACGCTGAGAAACACTGCGACAAACATCTGCAACCACAACGCAGGTTAAACACTATTTAACGTGGTCTTTTATAGAGCCTGGCATGACAACATACAACTTACAAACTAACTAAACTCAGAGTTTAACAACTTATTATAAACAGCTAGTCCCAGGGCATGGCCAAGGAAACACTTATATATGCTCTAAGGACAGAAAGTGTGGATCTGTTTGGTAAAGAGAAGTGCACATTTATAAAAACTAAACATTTCTTACTTTTTTGAGGTGACAAATAAAACATTTGGTATTTTAACACTCAATTTGACCGTCAAATAGTACACAAGGCCACTGTTAATAAAGAGATCTTGACTTGAATTCCGGCTGGGATCATTCTTATGTTGTTATGTGTGCACTCCCTCTAGGCTACCCTAACCATTCCTATCATCCCTTAATACATTTATTTGAAAGTACTAAAATATACATGTGCCCTGAAGTAACTTTATATATGTGTTCTAAGTCAAATTTATACTCAAATTTGAGAATATCCCATAATCTAAATTATATAAAATGAGGACACCTCCAATAAAATTTGTGTTCCTTTTCATATACTCTATTTGTGGTTTAAATTTTACTAATCACTTAAAATACTATACATTTAGACTTTTATGGATATACAGCGTGGTCTAATTAAACCGTTGATACTGCACAAGTGCGCATTTGATTAAATAAATTAGTTTAATTTTAACCTAATTTTCGGGGGAAAAGGTAAATAGTCCACGATTTTTAGGCGAAATAAAACACAAACGTGAATTTATTTTGTTCGCCACATTTACTAACGAATAAGAATTTATGTTAAAAATAAGGTTGAATTATTTCCATATTAAATTAGTAATAAGATTATATTTAATTAATTCACGTTTAACTTTAAACCAAAATAGGACTAAACAATATCTTACTACTCTTAAAATAAAAGATTCCTGTTGAAATATATTTAAGTATTTTATCTGAATATTAAATTAATATTTCGACGGTTACCACTACACAGATATATATTATATTTATTATTATTTTATAAAAATCATTCAATAAGCCACCAGAACTAGATACGAATTGTATAAAATATTTTTAAATATACCTTCATACTGCTATCCAAACTGGTAACTTCTCTTTGGTCAGAATGGAGACAGACTCTGAAAGATCTTGAAGCTCAACTTCGAATGTTGACCGTCGTTCCTTGTCCAATCATATTTATACTCTTTATAACACTAAGGATCATTTATTACCCCCTCCACTGTCCCCAGTTGAAACCACACCTTTCCAATTGAACCTGAGTTAGTGAGCGAGTAAACTACTTTAAACTGTAACATCCAGATGATTGTAAGGTCGAGACAGTGGGTGTGTCATCCGGGTGAGAAACGAAGCTACCGAGACCTTCAGATGTGATGTTTGCCCAGAAAACACGTGGTTGAAGTATTCAGTGAGAATTACTATGGTCTTGGAGAACCGGGTTCGATTCACAGTGGAGAGGATATAACAATAGTATTTTTTTATAATTGATTCCTTTTGAAAACAAAGTTTTATGTGCACCAAGTCCTACTACTCGCCTGATGTACGTGCATATTTACAATAATGAGGTAGGGATGAGAAAGGTATAGTTATAGTTAAAGTGTATCTGCCTTTGTGCAGGGTAACATTATAGGGGGAAAATCTCACTGTACTCAGTCGGCATTCGAACACTGACCTCTCACATTAACGGTAAACTAGACTAGACAAGAATAATACCTTAGTCCATTTGCTTACCGGTGCGTGTCCAAACTACTAAGATTCCCTAGCTACATATTTGAGTGCTTTATTTGACAGGTTTAAATAACATGGGTAGAGATTTTTTATTTTACACCGTGTCTTATTACATATTCAGGCTGTACGGATATGTAATAATTACTCTAATGAGTAAAGGACGAGGAAGGTTGAATCTATAGGAAATGTACCCTCATTTGTGTGGTGCGAGAGGGGAAACCTTTCAAGAAAAACCACCCTCAATACACCAGAAAGGAATTTGAACCCCGATCTCCCTGTCATCGGCAGTCTAGTTTATTGTGAGAGTGATGCCTTAGACCATGCGGCCACTGGAGCAGGTGTGGGTAAAGTTAGTTTATGTACCGTTTATGTAAAGTGTAGGCTGAATTCTCTCATTCTCCGAAACAAACATAAACATAAAATGGTTACCATAAATCTTATTTGTCTATAAACAGTCACAAATTTACCAATATGATCATTTAAAGGTGGAGTACATAAATATTATGTATATATTTAAAATAATTTATCTAAAGGAGGTATACTTTAAAAAAAAGTTCCTTAACATTTCCTTTTGAAGATTACGAGTAGCGTACATTTATAAAAACATTAGTTAGCCAACTCAAACTTTTTCTTATCACTTAGTTCAAATTAATATTTAATTGAAGTAATATTTATGCAGTAAAATATATTCTTTGAGAAAAACCCCTAATTACAAACGTTACAGTGTACACACTAGATAAGTATGGTCCTATATTCGTTGGAAATACCTTTTATTGAAGCTATAAAAGTTACTAAATCTCTTTCTGCATATGCATGCATCGGTGCATATTATTTACAAATCTTTTCTAGATATTATCTATGCTTATAATATAGATTTAACAATAATAATATAATAAAATCTGTTAAATTTTAACGGGAAATAATTTTTTTGTATTTTGTGATTAAACCATAAATTATAATTGTATATTTAATCAGAAAGACATGGGTATATTTATGTAATTAGAAACAGTCAAGAAACCTCAGCTTGAATAGTTACTAGTAAAACAAAGCGGTTTGGAGGCCTGAGTGTAAATCTATATGGAATAATCATTGGTGGCATGAACACTAGCCAGATGGAATTATTGCTGGCATGAACACTAGTCAGGTGGAATTATTGGTGACCTTAACTCTAGCCATATCGAATTATTGGTGCCCTGAACAATAGCCAGATGGAATTGTTAATTGCCTTAACACTATGTATATGGACTTATTGGTGGCTTGAAAACTAACCAGATGGAATTATTGGTGGCCTGAACACTAGCCCGATGGAATTATTGGTGGCTTGAACACTAGCCAGATGGAATTATTGGTGCCCTGAAAAATAGCCAGATGGAATTATTGGTGCCCTGAAAAATAGCCAGATGGAATTGTTAGTTGCCTGAACACATGTAAAGTGGAATTGTTGGTGGCTTTAACACTATATGGATATAATTATTTCTGTCCTAAACACTATCCAGACGGAATTATTGGTGGCTTGAAAACTAACCAGATGGAATTATTGGTGGCCTGAACACTAGCCAGATGGAATTATTGGTGGCTTGAAAAATAGCCAGATGGAATTATTGGTGCCCTGAACACTAGCCAGATGGAATTATTGGTGCCCTGAA
>CABFOW010001073.1:56968-73690 GCA_902141385.1 Timema californicum
ATGGAATTACTGCTGGCATGACCACTAGTCAGATGGAATTACTGCTGGCATGACCACTAGTCAGATGGAATTACTGCTGGCATGACCACTAGTCAGATGGAATCAAAGGTCGGGACAGAATTACTGCCAATTAGAGGGAGTCTCGTTCGATTCTAATAAGTTACCTTGAATATACTGTTACATGCAATTGGGAAATGATCCCTTTTCCCAAGTAATATAATCCCTGGTGTCTGGACTGGAGGAAGGTCAAGTTTACGTTGTGGTGTCTTGGTTTAAATCAGTTCTACGTTGAAGCAGGGTTCGGCGAAAGGCTGGCTCTAATTTTCAACGGACCACACTCGGAATGTTCCTACCTTTCCATCAGATGTGTGGTCTTCCTTAAAGTTAGGCTTAGGCTGTTCTTTCTGTGTAGAGCACGTATTGTTTCCCGTCCATGATATCCACATTAAATTATAGTTTTTAGGCTCAATGAAAGGTAGAATAAAGAATAAAAGTACCGGCATATACGTAAAAATAGTTGGGCCAAAAATTCTCTTTTGTAGGTATATCCCAATTTCCTAATCACGGAAAGCCAGACAAGATGTGCTTGACGTTTAATCCGCGTGCTCAACAATGTGGGTATTATCCTAATAGTTTTGGTTGATAATCTGTCTTGGAACTATACCTTTAATTTATAATAGTATTAATAAATTTGATTTAGGAATAAATGGTCATAGCACTATGCTTTCAAATATTTCCCATCCCTTTGGAATTAAAGTAGTCTTCACGCATTCTAAAGTAGAAGAGATTATATTTTACAATAAAGTATTCTCTTAGGCACTAGTAGGTACCAGTACTTTACTCTAGAACATATTCAAAATGGTTCTAAATTAGCTAAAGAGAATAAATATATATCCCAACTACACAGCCGGTTGCTAGGCAACACATTCAACAAATAATAATTACTATGAAATATCATTTAAGAGAGTTTGGAGTGGAGCATTAAAATAAACATGTTTATAGAATAAAAATACTAAAATCAGACCCTTCATATTCAAATTAGCCGCAAGTAATCAGCTGTTCCATAAAAAAAACACAACTGCCACTACTATACTCACCAAACAGTGTCCCTGACATAGATGGCGTTGGTAAAATAATCAATATTTATTTTAAAATAATTCCATGGGTTCTGAAAATCACCGTTTTAAAAATCGATCCTTTCATCACCCGAATAAAAGACTGTGCTATTGAATCAAAGGTGTTGGAATCCTTTAGGCCAAATATAAATGAAAAAAAAAAAAATTACAGAAAATAAGTAAAATAAATATATGACCTATTATATTTAAATATAGGATAAAGGGTACCATAAATATCGTCATAAGTAGCCAAACGACTGAAAAAAAATAGCACAGACAAAATATAACATATTTAATTGAAATAAATTATCATGGATAATAAATTTGTTAAATACAATGTCAGTGGTTCAAAGGTGTATAAATAAATATAAAAGTCATTTAGGGGCCTCCAATAAAGTTTATATTACTATTTTTTTTTAAATTATATAAGAGTTTATGTATTTTCCCTTTACCTACCATTCGTAATGAACTTATTGCCCAGATCCCCTTTCCCCTCCGCCATCCTTGTACGCCACTAGTCACCACCTTGAACCCCTGATTGTTTCACTTTGCAACGTAAATTAACTGGAACATCACCGTGAACATTACTGAAAAACTTGATAGATAAAAAAGCACTAGAAAATTGTTTTATACCTCCCATTTGATGACTGTAGCTGTGATGGCCTTACTGTAACTCGTTAATTATCTGGGGTAAAACTGATGCTAGTTTTAAAGTACTATATAATTTCCAGTATAGTTTTTTATAAACTTGTTCAATTTTCTACTTGACCTTCCTGTCTAAAAGTATACTAGGTTTGTTTCTGTGTAAAGTTGTGGTCTAATTATTATAATTAATTATTCCGAATATTTAACGCGCTCTTTATAAACTTAGTTATATACAAACACACGCATTAAAAAACTAACTTCAACTAGGATACCACACACATTTAACACCGTAAAATAATTAGTAATTGCAATAAACTGATGACCCCCTTCACAAGACATTGCTCAATACCCACAGAGGTGGGCAAGCAGTCTAAAGCGTTAGATTTGCGTTCAAATTGTCCGTTGTCGATGGAAAGGTCATAATTAAAATATAGGCCTGGTGATGGACCTCCAAATGAGATGGCTTACTAAGGCCTAAGCCCACATCAGCTTGGGAAGGGGATAAGAAAACGATAATAGTGATCAATTATATTTGTAATAAACCACACTCTATTGTGTCGGGACTAGATTTGGACCTCAACTTCTCCGTAAACCAAAATACAGTCTAGTGCGAGGCTGATGCCCTAAACTGTGTGTGAGTCTGGACTAACTCAAGGTGGTTGTGGCCGAACGTTCTAAGACGTCACTCTCGTGTTAAGACTGGCCTGCCGATGACGGGGATTTCGTTATTTAAATACAGGGTTTTTCCCCTTAGTTGATTTTCCACTCTCCTTCCACGCAAATATGTATATACTACCTCTAAAATGCTTCCCTCCTCATCCCTACTCCATTACAGTGGCCATTATATAATATGTGTATAACCTGAACAGGTAGTAAGAAGTGGTGATACATTAAATAAACAATTTCTTCTTTTACCACAGCTTTATCCATATTACTCCTTGTGCTGGAGGCCGGGGTTCAATCCTCGGTCCCGGCACAGATTTATCTGATTTCCAAACCCTTCCTTCCCCTCTGACAAGACGTGTATTAATCACATCTTGTGAATGTGAGGAATGCCAGGCCTCCACCATGGCTCGGATTCCACGTTAAACTGTAGGTCCTTCATTTCATCTCACAATCACCCTACCATTACATATTAGCGTAAGTGCGTATGATTCGAACGGCTAGTAAGACGTGGTGTTGTTAATAATAATAATAATAATAATAATAATAATAACATATTACTCATGTGTTCTTAATCACTACCTCCTCTTAAAAATCAGAGTTTATTTGAGCGGAAATATATATTTGAATTATATTGGAGGATGGCATTGAATTATAACCATATATTAGTTTCAGTCTATCTAAGCAGAGGTCGTTACTTGCTGAAATTTTGAGTTAAATAAGTGGGTAGAGGAATTCAACAAATTTTAATTTAGCATTACATTTCTTGTAAATGATTATTTATTTTAAAGTTCATTTGATGGTTCCTTGGAAGGCGCAACCTTGGGACCGTAATAGATTAAATAATTGAGTTTAAATTGTTTTGTCTGTCTACTGATGTATTTGGTAAACTACATCTCAAACAAATATTCGAAAAACAGAATCCGAATGCTATTTTAATTATGCTTATGGAGGACATGTTCTGGACTTGTGTTATGTATGATAGCTATTTAAATTAATAATATTTTCAGCTTAGTAGATAGTTTCATATCTCAGTGCATATTAGTTGAGATTTCAGTAACTTATTGTTAAATTTCTTAAGTTGATAGTTTTCTAAAAAAAAAATACATGTCAAATCTGTACCTAATTAGTATTTAGTAGCCCATACAACGTAGTAAACATATCGTTAAAAAAATTACGTTTAGTGTTACAATTTGGACAAAATATTTAAATAAATAAAATATAAACTGCAATCTTATGTTACATTAATTTTACGCAATTAATTTAAATAATAAAAAAAAAATTACGTGTAGTGTTACAATTTGGACAAAATATTTAAATAAATAAAATATAAACTGCAGTCTTATGTTACATTAATTTTACGCAATTAATTTAAATAATAATATACTCATTTTTAAATGTCACATATTAGCGAGCTATTGAAATGGTTTCATGTGTGATATTCCAAATTTATTGTTTAGTAAAGATGAAAAAAAGAAGATTCTTAGCTATAAGCCTTATTGCTACCTCATATATATTTGTAAATGATTAAATCTGTGATAAAAGTCACCCAATTGGTTTGGTATTGCAAAAAGGTGTTAAATTACTGTCATGTTAAAACGTCAGAACTGGTCACACGGTTAGTATGCTTGACATTTGTGGCCGACGGAACTATGGGTGCAATAACACAGTGTGGAATATTCCGGGTGGTGGCAAAATTATGTTTTCAGGCAGAACCAGAATTGACATTCCGATACAACCAAAAAATTAAATCATCTAGGCCAACTAATCAATAAATGTCATCAAATAGACCAACTTTAATAGCAGCTCAGGACTGGACTACTTACCCTACTACAAAGTAGTATATCTTTGGGATTTCCTAGAACAGTTATGATCCCCTATTTTCACTCATCCCCTCTCTTACCTACTCAAGCCTGATATTTATAGTGAGTGACCTCTTATCGCAGACCTGCAACCCATTCTCGAATTAGTGCATGCACATTATTTTACCCGGCTTTACCTGTTGGTCGCCGACAAATTTCTGTGCGTGTTCGCTAGTTTTAATGTATGCTAAATTGTAAATTATTTGAATTAATTCTTAGATATTTGTGTACATAATGTCTATTGGAATGCAGTGACTGTCCGGTGTGAACGATGTTTGTTTTTTGAAATAAGAGTGCAGGAAATAAAGAGGTGTTTGAGAATGTAACATAGAGAATGTGAAGAGAAGTCAAGTCAACATTAGCAGAGAGTGAAAAAACCTCTGGTGTTCAATCATGACTGGATTCCCTGAGTATGTAAAGTTACACAAAGTACTTTCCTGTTTTATATCCAGAAAGCTGCTAGTGAATTTACTATAAATTATTCAATTGGTTTTTATTTTATTTGTTTTAAACGTAGGTATATATTATCATCACTATATTTAATAGATATAATAATTCGACGAATATATATACTTATTTTACATTTTTTAGAATGTTGTACTAGATTTTCTTGGTCTATAAATTCACTTTACTGGGGCTTAAAATATATATTTACTCTCATGTGTCCGACGCAATCTTGATTTCGTTCTTTTTATGGTCATCTCTACGTTGTTAACTAGGTTTATTTCACACACCCGACGAATAAAAGTGGCAGTAAACTGTGTTAAATCTTAAGGATCCATTCTATCTCTGTTCCTTAGAGGCTATTTGTTGTTTATAGCTACTTCCACAGAAATCATCCACCACAAACAAATCTTCAAATATTTTTTTTAAAGATTAAAGTTAGCGAAATTTTATGGTTTGATTGAAAAAGCTAAAGCTTTTTACGACCATTGCAGATCTCCTGATATTTCACTTTGTGGCCAAGTGACTGTGGAGCCTTTCTATAAATTTATAGAATCCTGTTTATATTACAGTTAGTACAGTACTGTACATTAAAAAAATATATTCAAACTAGAGTCGGTTCTTTATTTTTAAGTGCTATTTTTATGGCTAAAAATTTAGATCTAGCCATAGGTCAAGTAAACTTAAACCTTTTGTCTAGAAACGCAAGTTAAATATGTATATCCAATCACCATTAAAGGAAAGTATTTGATTTTCTTTGAAATTATATATCGCTATCACGAACTAGGATGTTTTTATTTTTATTAATTTTCATTTATAGTCTACTGATTTAAATTACTAGACCTATCAAAGAAAAACGATTAAAAAAAACAAAGATTATTTCATCAAACTCAAACGTCAAATTAATTAAGATATTAATTATTGTAGTTTGGGTCCAGTAATTTTTGCAACTACAATTACCAAGCACGCAGTTTCTTTTGCCTTTGCTAATGGAACCAACTTTATTCTAGTATTCTTTAGGTTTTACTATATTTTTCTATTTTTAATTTAATAAAATACATTTTACACAAATTTACTCTTAATAAGAAAGATAAGAGATGTTTTTGGAAAAATATAAACTGCTCTTTTATAACTGTGTCGCTAACTTTAAAAGTAAGATAATTGTCTGTAGAATTTATAGTATTAGACTATAGACTGATTATGTTTCAACATACTATTAGTAGAGTAAAAATTCAATCTGTGTAAAAATGAAGGTTAGGGAAGATTCTAAAACTCTATCAAAATTGTTTGTGAGATTCCGCTAAAACTACGACATAATCACTACAGAATTCATGGTAATACATTTTTCTACTTAACAACATCTTGCTTATCAACCTTGTAAAATTAAATATATATACACTATTTAATCATTTCTTTAACAATAGAATGTCATGCAAGGAGTGGGTAACAAAAAACGCTTTTTAAAATTTCACACGTGTAACCTATATTTTTATTCAACACGTGGAAATGCACCTTTAATAGTGTCCGGTTGTAGAAACTAATATTTTATTTTGTTACATTTCTTAATAGTATAAACCGTTTATCTATATTGATTAATGAAATGATGAATTTAATAGTTGTGCTCCCTTCCATCCGGACAGTGATGCATTTACAATAATTTGCAACCTGTGTGTTGATATTTATTATCTATATTAGATTAAGCCAGTTATGGTGTAACAAACCACACTAATAAAACTCTACTGTCAAGTCATGATAGTTAAGGGGTAGTTTATTATATCAAGAGCTCATTAGCAAAAGTATAAACTAGCATATAAACCTATACGTTTTTGAGCAGAGGGTACTTAGACAAGCATGGGTGGGTATATTTGGTGTGCTGTCTTGAGATATCCAGGGAGTTGATACATAGGATTGAGACATCTAGGGGATTTGGTACTTAGGCTTGAGACATCTAGGGGAGTTGGTACATAGGCTTAGGACATCTAGGGGAGTTGGTACATAGGCTTAGGACATCTAGGGGAGTTGGTACATAGGCTTGGGACATCTAGGGGAGTTGTTACACAGGATTGGGACATCTAGGGGAGTTGGTTCATAGGCTTGAGATATGTAGGGGAGTTGTTACACAGAGTTGGGACATCTAGGGAAGTTGTTACACAGGGTTAGGACATCTAGGGGATTTGGTACATAGGCTTGGGACATCTAGGGGATTTGGTACATAGGCTTGGGACATCTAGGGGAGTTTGTAGTATATAGAACCAGGACAACAAGCGAGACTGTCTCACACTTCAAAAGTGCCATATACCTGCGTAACAGTTCTCTTTAGTGCCTCAGGCCTATATATTAATTTTTCTAGACTCTCCGGGAATTTTAAATAGTTCTTTTAGGGGTCAAGGCCTTCGTGCCGACTCGCCTACTTGCTAAATACTATATTCTATAATATTAATGCATATAAAAGTACTGTTTACTAACCATTCTGGCATAGCAGAGAGCGTTAAGGTAATTAAAGTGGGCGAGGGTCTCCATGTTCGAATCTTTGTCGTGGAATTCAAGTTAAAATAACTATACTGAACAAGAAGATATGAGTGGTTCGGTGTCCTTAGGTTTTGACGTGTTATTATTCTTTTAAAACTTTATGTGTGTGATTGGCCAATACAACGCCAGTTTTTGTTTAATCTTCCCGTTGTTTGAAGAAAGATACGGGTGTGTGGTAATGTTGGGACGGTGTTCACGTCTGGTTATAATTGATGTGAAGGGTGTTTGCGATTGTGGTGGGTACAGGGTGTTGCGTCCATCTGGAGCACCACCTCGCGGTGATCACGAGCTCGACCCTCGCTCACACATCAACATATTTTAATAAATATATATAAAGGATTTTTTTTACGGATCCTATGAGCGACCTTCCTCCGGCCAAAGTGCGGTGGGTGTGTAGCCACGATTTGTGGCGTGTGTGGGGCGGTGTAGTAGAAGATGGAGACGAAAGGAAAAAAGGGAGGGGGGAAGAGCCGTCAATCATTCTTATACCCCATTTGTTTTAGTGTATCTCTTAAGACAAGGTTATTTGTACAAATAGGAATATGCTATAAGTCTAGTCACGATCCTTAGAGGCATTCGTGTTAATTCAATGATGTCTACATACGTAAGAGAACTACTTTGTTTCAAATCCTTGTTGAATCCGTCTTCGTATAGCTCTAATTAATCAAGGATAAAAGTAGTTATTTGAAGATCAATAAAATTCCTTTCACACGGAACAATTATCTAACATGTTAATTAGTTGAAAAACCTTTTAAACAACGCCTGTAGAAATTACGTTTGTAAGTAATTATATCTTCATAATTATTTCACCGATTTGCCACCGATAAATGGGCATACATTTGAGGAGAGGAGATTCTTGGATTCTACCTCCATACCTTCTTATTAAATAACCTTTGAATATTAAGAAAAAATAGTTAAAAGAACGCTTTGTCAATCATTATCAAATCCAATCTAAGATATAGGGAATGATTTTACGTCACTGCTTTGTACCCCAGCCACAAATCATGAACTAAAATAGTGTAATTTTATCAATGATTTTTCCAAAAATTCCCAATGTTTTTCTTCTGAGCTTAAATCTGTAAATATAGGCAGAGTATGCTGAGAAAAAAATTCACATACCCCAATGCAGCTATCAGTGGCGTATTCTGAGAAAAATTAATAGGTATGCTGTACTCTAAAAGTTGCAACGGAGCTTTGGGGGCCGAGGACCCTCAACCACCGTTGTCCAAGAACGTCAAGGGATTATTTCAAGGGATATATTTAAAGATGTGTCCATATAGAACAGTGGTTCTGGAACATTTATTATTTCCCTTTAACTGTATGCTATCTTAAGAAATTTTGAAGCCCCCTCCCTCTTCCATTTTCATATTCTCTCTTCTTTTATTTATCCATAACGATGATTACTGTCAATCAAAATGTAATAAAGGTAACTCCATGGTGTCAGCCCACATTCAGGCTATACCTAACAAATGGCTACCAAACAGTTTGGTTAATTAGTGCCAACTTCTGCGGATAGAGGGTGTCATATGGTCAGCACTACGATGACTCCATCCATTAAGCTCAGCTTTCTATACCGGATCCACTACTACTTTTATTCGAGTAGCTCCTCATTTATCCACTCTAGGCTAAATTTAACCGGTTCCAGACCCACTGCTTCCCAGATAATCTGGAGGTGCCGGTAACCAAACCCGAGACCTCTGGGTGCGTAGCCAGAACCTATGACCACTAGACCACCTAGGCGGTCCTCAAATTGTAATGATATCTACATGGTTATAAATTTAAGTTAATATTAAAGTCGGGGCTAAGAGTGGTATGGGCACATTTCTGAATGCATAAGAGAGACAGATCCTATTCAATTAGCCCAGTGTAATTAAAAATCACACAGTTAGCAATAATCAAAGCAAACAATCATAATAAGAGTAAAATGAAGTGATACATCGATCAAGCGTCCATCAAATCTTGGTGAGAGGGAATCGGGTGGATTGTCCAACTCACGTTGCAATTAAAACTATTTCTTAAAGACTAACTTATCTCACACAATGCTGCTTGGAAACAAACATGTCTCCCATCTTGAGAATTTATGCTCCAGAAGCTATTTAGATGCGTAAACTCTGACTAACATAGGAAGATTATTTCGGACTATTAATACTCTATCGCTACGTCATTGATTTATTGCTAAGATATTTATACATATCTTTTGCTGTAAGCAGTGGTGCACCCAAGGGGGAGAGGGAAACAGTGTATTTGACCCCCTCCCTTTTTCCCCAACACCACAAATAATGTTATAGAAATTTAGATAATATTAAGTATAACTAACATTGAAGATGTGTTGAATGTATATGCTACATTTTTAAGACAGGCTTCAGACTTAGCCTAATATTCAAAATGTTTACCATTACACACAAAATTAACAATTGGAAAAACATACAAATAATAGCTTCGATACTATTTGTATTATTTAAATTACTTAATTACTAAAAAACTACTCAAAATTATGTATAAAAACTTTTAATATTCATAAATATTCTCGGCCTTCAGGGCTTAGGAGGCTGTGCAACCTCAAACCCGCTCTCTCCATCAAAATGTCATTCTTGCCACAGCCTTGATTGAATGCCTCCCCCCAAAGTAAATGGCTGAGTGCGCCACTGATTAAGTAAATTATAAGAAAATATATTTTATTTTAACTTTTCCTTCTAAATCATCTTTAAATGTTGAACTCACAATCCTGACTTTTGGGATTCTTTGATGTATGATTATATAAAATCACAATGACTATTAAGTCATTAATGTAAAACAAAAACTAAAAGAACACTATCAACAAGAATTACCATCAACTACAGTTAAAGTAGCCTCTTCACCCCCTACCCACCCCTCTTCCCCACTCGATCAGTGCTGAAATGCCTACATTTGAAAGAATGGTTAAATGATAATGATAATACATGTGACTAGAATACCTACACATAAATCAATGTATTTTATTAGTGTATAATTTAAAGCTTGTTACATATACTATTATTTTACAATTAATTATATATTTTATGTATTTTTACTTAAACTATACTAAATTAACTTAATAAATAAACATTGTGTTCTTGAATCTTTTTACAATAGTTGTCACAATGCTTAGCTTGCTTCACAGGAACAGCATGACCTGGGTTGTGAAAACCCGAGCTCATTGGCCAATTACTTATGGGCGAGTTGAAAGGAATGTGTTGCCACCCCTTAGACATTGGGCAAGGTCATTAGAGCCTCCCAAGCTTGCCTTGCGTTTTTCAAGTAGCAAGCCCTGGGTTTACTATTGTTCTAAGTAGAGCCTTTTGGAAGAAGAATTACTTAAAACACAGTATTCTTGGAATATGAACCAATATTAGTTTTAAAATTAATCATTCATTACTTGTATATTTATTAACAATTTAAACATTAGTGTTTACACAGTTCACACATACAACATTGAATTAAACAAAAAACTGGTCCATATCATTTTGGGTATGCGGCGCAGGACTAGTATACCCAGAGAATACGCCACTGACAGTACAACATTTAATCCCAACATTTTAAAAGGTTACAAACTTTTAAGAACATTTAAAGTATTCTGTATACACCTCGACGATATTTTTCTTCTTTGAAGAGGTTTAAAAATTGTTTGAGAAACAGTCTTAACATAAGATGAATTGCTAATCTAAAATAAAAGGTTCATCAGGATATTATTTTGTAGCCAGACGTGTTGGTTTCAATTTTCTTAACTATACATATGTAGCATATATATATATGCATATATTTAAATACATATATAGGTCTTCTGTATTGCAACAGGGTCGCTACATTGTCCAAATTGAGTCCTCCTTCATGTAATTACTAGCAGATTTTTTTTGTATAAAAAAATCTTCTTTCCTTGTTTGAGGTTATACATCAGTTACATTCGTAGTGTTATCATTAAAGATGGTGAATCATTTACCTGTATTGTATATTAATTCATTCTATGCATTTGAAGCATTTACTTAAAAAAACTCAAGAACTTTCCTAAATTCTAGAATGATTATAAAACGTTCAAAAGATAATTTATAAAATCAAAACGATAGCTGGAATAATTTTGTTTGACGATATAGTTTATCAATTTTTTTGTACTATGTTAAAGATTCAATTTTTTGCAAGTTTGTTTCTTGTGATAACCTGTTTTAGGAAAAGACCAGGTAAAATTCCTTATTATTGATTGCTGAATATATATTTTTATAATATTTTATGTTCTAATTAATTGATTGGAACTAGTAAAAAACTAGTCCCAAATTCACAAATTATTATTTTTACCATCACAATGAAAAAAGCTTTACCATTTGTAGTGTTATTACTTTTTTAATCTTTAAATTAGTGAGAGATTCAATTTGAGCTTGCCTTGACTTGATAATAGTTGTAATTGACGGAGATTAATGGATGATTATCGCACGAAAGTTAGACATACAAGCCAGTAAAACAAGAATATACTAAGTTTCAGTAAATTTAATTATACACGTGGTGAAAAATATAGATTTATATTAAATACATATTTTAAAACGCTAAAATGAACACAAACTTGATCCACTTCAGTGGCCGTATGGTCTACGGCATCACGCTCGCAATATATTAGCGGGAAGATCGGGGCTCAAACCCGGTCATGAGTATAAATATAGTTTTTCTTAAATGTTTTTTCACTCTCTCTCCATGCAAATGCGGGTAAACTTTCATTAAACTCAACCTTCCTCATACCTAACACAATGGAGTGGTTAGTACATTGGCGTAAACCAGACTGGGTGGTAAGAATTGATGCTAGAAAAATTAAAAAACACAAACTTGGTTTTAAGTTTCTAGAATGTTGATTATAATTAGCTCTGAGAAAACATCTAATAATTAGAAAAAAATCAACTGTTTGTTTTAACAATCAATCATACAAGGTATAGAACGAAGCTTTTTAAACATATTTTAGTAATTTGTATTATTTATGAATACATTTCCATGCCTTTAGTTTACTCAAATTTCAAATGAAAATTTGACTATTCTAAAATTATTATTATTAGCGCCGCGTCTTACTACCCGTTCGGGTTATACGCACTTACACTAATGTGTAATGGTAAGGTGATTGTGAGATGAAACGAAGCACCTACAGTTTAACGTGGAATCCGAACCACAGTGGAGTCCTGGCATTCCACACATTCACAAGATGTCTTGTCAGAGGTGAAGGAAGGGTTTGGTAATCAGATAAATGTATGCCGGGACCGAGGATTGAACCCCGGCTGCCAGCACAGAAGTCTGACACCTTATCCCTAGACCGCCAGGTCACCAACGACTATTCTAAAAACCTGAGGATTTGGATGATAAGGCCTTAAAGTAGAATGTCTGATTCAAACGGGTAGACACGTTTTTGAAGGTTACACAATTTAATAAAACAATTTTAATAATTTTAGTAATTGATTTACAACTTTCACGTCTAATTGATTATATAAACGCTAATAAAATAGTACAAATAATAGAAGTAATAAATAATAATGTTTGTTTCCAAAAATATATATTTTCTGAGAGGTTATTATTAACAGAATCCTACTATAATATGTATTTAACTTTGTCAAAATCCATTCATTATGCAGTGTTACAAAATGTACTCAAAATGTCCACTATTCTTCCTAGTACTTCCACAACCAATCCGGAGGATAATTTCTCCATGTTCATCTTTAGATAAGGGTATTTTCCCAAGTGACATGTAAGAAATAAAAAATAGTACACATTATCTCCTATAAATGTAGACGTTTGAATCAACCCGCATATTAGCTCATAGCTAAAGTAGACGAAGTAGCTGAAGTACCAAACGTTGCCCGGAAGAAATGTTGTTAAATTTCTTTGCTTCCCATCCAGATTGTAATTAATTTAAATCTCTAATACAAATTTTAAATTTTCTGTTTCTAGGTGCACATGTTCGTAGCATAAGGCTTTAATATGTTTTTAAGATTTCAGATCACTGGGTGCAGTAGATCTCGTGCAATGCTCGTGATAGACACACTATTCGTTTTATTAATATCGATTAGTTCTCTTCAGTAGTTGAAATTGGTTCTCTATGGCAGTGTTTATTTACCATCACGTCTTATTGTCCATCCGGGGTTAACGCATTTTATTTCTCTGTTGGAGCTAGAGAAGGCAAAGGTTGAGTCTTAGAGGAAGTGTTTCCGCATTTTTGTGGAAGAGAGATAAACTATTTAGTAATAACCAATTTTAGTAAAGATATTCGAACGATAACTTACCTGTAACCTGCGAAAATAAATTAGATAATTCTGACATTTAGTCTGCGTGCACAGTGTTGTGGGTTCTATGGTAGTTTAATTAGCTCTTTATTGTAGTTAAACTAGTTTTACTATGTTACCAAATTAGTTATCTTTTAAATAATTTATTCATTTAATTTTTTTGAGGTTTTTAACGTTCACTTATCAGCACAGGACCTATAAGTTAACATAAATTTTGAACAGGCACAACAACAAGCTCCCGGCGATCCATCCATCACCGTGTAAGGGTAAATCCACATTTCACACATGATACGTTCTTCGACAATGTCGGGAATCGAACATGGGACCCTTATCTCAGTAGACTAATGACTAAGATAAGGTGTCAGACGTAAATTAGGTGAATTTTCATTATACTATAAGGAAATTAGCTCTATATGTATAATTAAATTAGTTCTGTATAATGTTAAACTCGTTCTGCATATTAGTTTAATTAGTTTTGTATGGTATCAGTTAAACTAGTTATATTTAGTTGTAAAATTAGTTATCTATAATTAGTTAAATTATCCATCCATACACACTAGGAAAATTATATCTCTATATAATAGTTAAACCTGTTATCTATAATTATTGTTAAACTCGTACTATTTACAGTAGTAGTTGAATGGCCTCAAGGTAGTCGAAATAAATTAGCGCTCATCTGATGGGTTCACAAGACTTGATCAATAAGAGTTCAAATCCTCAAAGTGTCAAGAGGTCAGCCAAGGTCAGCTCGAATTGTTATTTCTGTAAACGTACCAAAGCGGTCCCTCCCTCACCCCGCCCTCAAACGGCTCGTGGTTAAAGTGGTCGGTAGTACTGACAGATCGTGAGGCAGCAAGACACGTAGATTGTTGAGGTGTAGTTGGAATGCTGACTAATTACGACAAGCTGGAATCCTTTTACTCCCTCTTGTATTTGTGCATTGGAATTAACGACTTTGCCTGCGTTGGAGATTACGAAGCTACTTTGTGAGGTGGGTTACATCTTGACGCACCTAAGCAGTCTAAGCACTATTACACTTAGACAACGATGTATAAAATATAAGGAGAGGGAATAAAATGATCAGTTCAATAAGCGATCCCCTCCCTTCCTTTTTATCTAATGATATCACTTCCTATTTATGGGGTGGGTTTTTTTGTAAAATTTTCCCACCCCTTACCTGTAGATCGCAAATTTCAGCCCGAAAGGGCGCCATTATCATTCTTGTTGTGTTTGTACGTATCCCCATGTCGTGTCCATTTTCGAGAGCCCCTTGGGGCTGGTGTTAATGTCTATTCCCCTTTTTGTTTCCCCATGTTTTTATTTATGTTTTATATGTACGATTAAAATGAAATAATAATAAAAAAACCTAACAAACACTTCCTATTTTCCTCTTACGAGTTTACAGTAACTATTTGCACTTTGAAAACATTTACTTGCTTTTTAAAATTATATTTTTATTGTTTCCTATTCAAGATAGACATATGCTAGCACGAACTTTTTAAATCTACATACTTGCAGGAAGATTCTTATATACCATTTTCACGACTGAGCCAAATAATCGTAGATTAATAAAAAATATACATTTACAAAAAAAAACTACTTAAAGATAAAATAATAAATTTGTGACACATTAATACAGTTTTTAGAATAATTATTTAAAAACTTATTTTTTCCAACGTCATATCTTTAAAATTCGTTGAATAAAATGTAAATGTACTAACATGGGGAATCCCATCTTGACCTGCCATGATGCCGCAGTCAGGCAACGTCCTTAAAACCACAATAATGTAGTTATTTTACAATATACTTATTACTGCTAGTCGGTACATTGGCTCTACAGCCAACAAGAACAATATAATATAACCCGCTTTGGCTGCTGCATGGTCTAACGTTCTACTCTCGCAATAGACTAGACTGTTAATGACGGGGAGATTGAAGTTCGAATCTCGTTCGGGTGTACTGTTGGGGTTTTTTCAAAATTGTTTTACACTCTCCCTTCACGCAAATGGGAGTATACTTCTTTTATCTCTCTCTCTCTCTATATATAAATATATATATATACATTTTTATAGAAGGAAGGTTTTATATATATATATATAAAAGGAAGGTTATATATATATATATAACATTCCTAATCTGTAAAACTATTAATGTAACAGAACGGTTAGTAAGACGCGGTACTAATAAAATAACACCATAATATATTATAGTCCGCAAAGCCTTTGCCCTTAGCTGTTTCAACGCATCTGAGCAGTGGAATTTTGTTAATTAACAACCATTATTTTAAATACAACCTTCTTTGTAATCGTTTTATGGTGTATAGTCATCCTATTTTAAGCAATCAACTATAATATACTTGAAATCAAAATTGAAATGTGCTTTTTTGGAAACGCTAGATAAGGAGTCAAATTCATCTGGTCTAGTTTGACAATGATGAGGATGTTGAGACTGGAATCCTGGGTGAGGGGGACCAAGGGAAGTTTCAAATGCCAGTACATTTAATCTAAATTCTACCTTTATTAACTATACTCCATAAGGGGTATATGTGGGTACGCCGTACGGGTATAAGACACCGTGCGCGGAAACATAATTTTTACATAACTAAAAGTGGATAAACTTTCAAACCAACACACAGTTTTAAATATATATTTACAAATACAATTTTTCTATATCTTTTTTGTAAATGACGTTAGCTTTTTTTAGTAGAAAAACAAAAGTAAAATACTCCTCTTAAATAACGGTAGTATTATAATGAATAACATCCTGTTATTAGAGGAAGACCAGCTAATGAAAATAATTCAATCCTCCTAAGGCAAGGAGCTTACAGTAGTATGTATGTACTCTATGGAGAACCAAGGGCAGCTCGTAGACTATTTCCTGTTACTTAACTACTAGCATTTACATATATCATCATTTCGTAAAATGATCTCATTCAAACTTCTGTTGAAGAACTAGAAAATATCAATGATGGACACTTATAACATGGCAAAGTGGCACAAGTTCATACTACATTTTGTAGTTTCGAGTAATTTTCATTTTGATTTCTACAAAATAAAATTATTTATTAAGAAATTAAACGCATTTAAAATATTCGATTACGAAGTTATAAAATACAATTTATAGTTTATCTATCTATCTATCTATCTATCTATCTATCTATCTATCTATCTATCTATCTATCTATCTAGCTATCCACACACA
>CABFOW010001073.1:79866-106336 GCA_902141385.1 Timema californicum
TTATTATTATTATTATTATTATTAGCACCGCGTCTTACTACCCGTTCGGGCTATACGCACTTACGCTAATGTGTAATGGTAGGGTGATTGTGAGATGAAATGGAGGACCTACAGTTTAACGTGGAATCCGAACCACGGTGGAGGCCTGGCATTCCCCACATTCACAAGATGTCTTGTCAGAGGTGAAGGAAGGGTTTGGTAATCAGATATTTCTGTGCCGGGACCTGGGATTGAACCCCGGCCGCCAGCACAAAAGTCTGACACCTTACCCCTAGACCGCCAGGTCAACATTAGCTGTTGTTTGACAGTTTACCACATGATTCTAGTGAGACAGAATTATCAGGTTTAATATATTATGAAAATACAGTAGACTGCAAAATTAAGGGAACTACTAACTTCTTAAATAATGTTTTGTATCAAATTAAAACACAAGGACTAAGGATCCCGTGGTCTAAGGAATCGGGTCTGCAATATATATATGTTTAATAGTAACGGAACCTTCTTCGGTGGCCGTATAGTCTAAGGAGTCACTCTCAGAATAGACTAGACTGCCAATGATGGGGAGGGAGATTGGGGTTCAAATCCTGGTTGGGTGTACTGAGGATGGGTTTTCCAAAGTGGTTCTCCAATCTCTCTCCAAGCAAGTTCAGGTACACTTCCTCTGAATTCAATATTCTTAATTACTAGATCACTAGCGTATTAAGGGTGCATGCCTATAGCATGAACAGGTAATATGATGCGGTGCAAAAAAACAACTACAAGAGATCGAGGCTTGAAGTTCGGCTAGAGTGATTTTCACCAAATGGTTTTCCACTCTCCCTTCACGTGAATGTAGCTACATATACTCGAAAGTATACTTTACTCATCCACATTTCATCAGCGTAACCAAATGAGTTGTGTGATGCTGTTGTGACGTGGAGGGAGGTTGAGGTTCATAAGTCATGTCCTAATATAAGTTTGTGCTTAGAATGCCCTCGCTAAATTCCCAATACAATCTGTCTTTTACGGCTCGAGCCGATGGATTCTGCTCTTTTTTTTTTTATCTCGGCCTGAACTTATTGCGAATAATCTCTTGGGAGGTCTCTCGCCCTCAAGTTACGAAATAATTATTCTGCCCGCCAGTTGGTACCTCCTTATTGGCAGCCCTGTTTGCACAGCCTTCGTTGAGACATCGTTGTAAGGTAACGTTAAATTACATCTCTCTGTGATGTTGTCAGAATAATAAATATAGTGAATAAATGCACCACACAGACTTTCTAGATCCTTTTTCTAAAAATGGAGATATTTCACCTAAAACTAGTAGAATATGTGAAACAAGATAATATACATTGCTGCAGAAACATTTCACAAAAGCATATGAATTAAAATACTATACACCATCACAGAAACATACTGAAGAAATAGTAACATATCTGATCACCATAGAGAAAAACAACCAATTTCCCGGAACTCCATTAAAAATATATTCGTCAATATCTTAGAAATTATTGGTTTTTAAAAATAAAGTTTATTTTTATTTTCAATAGTAATACAACTTTGCGATGATAAGTTATTTCGTATCTCAAAGAGTTGTGGGGATATGATCTAAATTGAAAATTTTTGCTTACGTTAAATATCCTCAAAATCAATTTCATTGAGAAATTCAAAACTGCCATTGTGTTTGTAATGTTAAAGAATATTTGAATATATAATTTAATAAAAATAGTTAAAGAAGACTTTGATAACATTTTTTTTCTCTATTTACCCTTAAGTAAACTACCCTTAATTTTAGGTTTGGATTGATAATTTCAAAAACCCCACTGAGGAAACTTATGAAAACCATAGATACTAAGTTTTAGCCCTATCGGTAAAAATACTTTAGGCTCTAGACCCAGTAAAAGATAGACAGGCTGTATAAAAAAACTTTTTCGTATTATGGGGGTAAAGAAACATCGACATAAAAAAAATCTTGAATTTTTTTTTTGGCAATCCCATTCCTATTGATTTAGTCATATATATATATATGGACGGGACTTAAACAAAACAATGTTCTTTCATTTGTTGATAAATGCTGTGAGCCTCTTCAGCAAATACATTTCACTATTTTTCGAGAGAACTGTCTTCTATAGAGGAATTTACATGTAAATAAAAACTTATGGATTTTTTTAACGATGTCATAATAATATACATTTTGGTGTACTGACACGCTTATAAATATAGGTTAGTCTTAAATGCATCGAGTAGGATATAAATGAGTGTTTTTTTAAATCATATTATTATGACAGTTAACTAGAAAAATCCAAACGATACCTTGATTTTTCTTCAACCGTAGATTTAAAGTACCCTTTAGAAAATACAAACATATTTTTGAAGTCAAAATTGATTAAATTTTACTAACTATTAATGTTATTTTAAAGGTATTGTCATTATATAACAAATGTGACATATGCATTTAATATGAATATACGTATGAACACGTGAAAGTAGATCTATTGACATTTTCTGACTGTTAATTATGTCAATTAATATGAAAATGGTGGTGTACGTAAGGCTTTAATTTGTTAATTACGATTGTACTATTACAGTAAAAAAATTCATACCCATATATCAGGTAAACAATAAATACAGAACATGGCAAAATACAGAACACAACAAAATACAGAACATAGCAAAATACAGAACATAGCAAAATACAGAACACAACAAAATACTTTACGCTCCCACCTTTTTTTTTGCAACATTATCTTAGAGAGTATTTCCAAACACAATATCTTTACATTAAAGAAAACTCAAAATATCTGAAACAATTCTTATTTACTTTCTCTTCTTTAATCTACTGTTTCAGGGTACAAGATGGCAAGAAATGATTTATGACGTCTTAATAATCTTCGCAATGTGGGGCGATAGCCGTTGTTTAGTCTAGAACTACTCGTTAGGAGAAATGGTTAAAATAATAAAAGTGCAATGATTTACCTAAAAAAGAGACTACTGTAAAATAGAGTAATAAACCGTTAAAGGCAATCAACGTATTTTAGAGCTCTTAAGCGATTACTGCAAAATTGCGGAGAAATAATAAAAATGATTAAGATATTGCTAATGTCTTTGCAAACTTTTTTTTTTGTATTGCATCTTACCAAGAATATGTGTCTGTGTTACCCATTCACTTAATTTTCAACTAATGAGATAGGAATGAGGGAGCCATAATTTAGAAGAAATGTACCTTTTTAATGGGAAAGGAAGAAGGAGTAAAGTGGTTTAATATATATAATTAGTGCGTCTTACTCCCTGTTCAGGTTATACGCATATACTGGTATGATAATTATCCCAATGAAATAAGGATAAGGAAGCATTTTAGAGGTAATCCACCAGCATTTGCGTGAAAGGAAAGTTGGGAACTAAAACCAGCCCAATAGACTCATTCGAGATTTGAACCCCGATCTTCCCGTCATCAGCAGGCAAGTCTAACGTGATAGTGACACATTATACCAGGATTTTTCAACTAGCGGCCCGCAGATATTTTCAAACCTATTAAAATGTGACGCTAGTAACTCTTTGCTAACCTATTGAAAGAGTGAGGCTTACGACTCTCTTTCAACCCTTTAATGTGGGGGTGTAGTGGACGCGAGTTAAGGTCAATTTTAATAGCAACACTTTTTGGGGGGGAGGGGAGCGAAAAAAAAATTCAATATTGTTCCAGTAGAAACATACTAGAGTTTAATTTTCTTCAGATGGTGACCTCAACAGATTTTGAATATATATCATAAGCATAACTGCATTAGATGAGAAAATTATTAAATGAAGAGAAAAAGTTGTCATTCAAGAACTATTGGGGCTACCATGTGAATAAAATTAATCTTAATGTTTCTAAAAAAGAAATATTTTATTTATTTTAACAAAAAAAAGTTTTAATATAAAAACTGCAAAAAACACTGATATTTTCTCGCTTCCCCAGCATTCCCCCTTAACAATGTTGACCCATTAGCAGTTCTCTGCTAACTCATTAAAAGTGTGATGCTTCCAGCTGGAGAACCTATCATTGAGCTGGTGGTCAAATATAAATAAGACAAAAGAAGCTTGAATCACTTAAACTAAAAAAGAAGCTGCTCTTATTTTTCTCCCTTTCATTTCCCTACCCATTAAGATGATCACGTCATGGTAAATAAACACAAGAAACCTGAGACCTTGAGGATTGTGTTGTATTAAATCGTGCACTTCTTCACCTCGTAAACCTCCAGACGGATGAATTAAGTCATTGGTAACTGGAAACCGCATGCCGCACGGAGCTAACGAAAGACAATGAACGCATTGTTGAGCGCACAACTCCCCCTCCCATATTTGGGGATAGAACACCATTCACTTTTCGAGGTTGCAGCTGGATGGGATGCTTTATATTATTATTTTTGACACCATCGTAAACACCTTAAAAACTATGCGTCATTATTATTATTATGTGTTCTGTCTTACGACAGGTCCATTCCTTTTGTCATAGAACTTAGACCACCAATGTAGCCTGTCCTATGCTTTCTCCTTCAGCTCCCAGAATTTTCTTTTCTATTTCAAGTCATCCAATATTTGAATCCTCCTACTTCCTAAGCTCCTCTTTCTCTCAACCTTTCCTTCTACGACGTCGTACAGAAGATAGTAGATAAGAATATGTCCAATCCAGTTAGATTTGTACCGAAGCATCACATCCAAAATGGTATGGTTCTCTTTGCACCCCCTTTTCTTAGGACTTCCTCATTTGCCACCTTTTATGTCCACCTGATATTCTCAAGTTTTCTACAAACTATATTCTCCAACACATTTCAAAGTTCTCCAAGTATTTATTGTATATATCCCTATCCAAGTTTCTGCTCCATACAGAGCGATGCTCCAAATGTAACATTCCATCAGATTCTTCCTCAGTTACAAACTCAATTTGTTGGTCAGGAGTAACCTCCCTTTGTTGAGAGCTTTCTTGACCGTGGAGTCATAGAGAACATTTATTATTCCAGAGTTTGAAAGGTTTTAATTTTTTAAAGGATAATTTAATCTCTTTTTTCTCAAATGTTTTCAAGCACTTCTTTATATGAATGTGTGTGTGTGTGTCGTGTCTTACTATCCTTTTGTGCTATGCGCATAGCTACAATAAATGATTGGAATTGAGGAAGTTTTAATATTATAGGAAGAAACACACCCCAAATTGGTGTGTAGGGAACAGGAAACTATTTAAAAAGAAAAAAACCTACCCTCAATGCACACAAACAGGATTCGAAAAGTGATCTTCTTGTAATCAAAAATCTGATCTGTTAAGACAGTAGCACCTCGTACCACGTGACCAGGGACGTGAGTTAGATCCTTGTGTCGATTGAGAATTCGTTTTATCATGAATTTTCTTTCATTATGATTTAAAAGGAGAAAATCGCTAACGTCGGAATCAACCATTGCTACATAAGCGATAGAAATATGAGATGGAAAATCTTCGTAAAATTCTATTTTTTCTGTATATTTTATCCAATTATTTAAATATATCGAAAGTTATCGTGATATCCTAAGTTATCAAGTTTATACTTCCGTTTACTTGACCAAGTGAAGCGAGGTTCAGTTTAACTTGAGCATTTGGCATTTAGTCTGCATGTCCACATCCTGGTTACGTGATGACAATCAATTGAGTTGACACATTTTGATGCCATTTTGCAAGGGAAGGGCAAATATATTTTATATACATGGTTATTCTTTCAGTTTATCTGTTTAAATTTGGTGGCTTCTCAAAAATGGGTCTGTCTGTTGGTTCCACGATAACTGACAAATGCAAGAACCTATTTTAACAAAACTTTACAGGAATAATCTTCGAGCCTGGAAAGAACAATGTGTATACATAGTTTTTCAATCTGCTTATCCGTTTCAATATGGAAGTCGCTCACAAGTTTTTTGTTCAGTAGATTAACACAAACTTTAAAACCAAGGAAAAAATCTCAACTTTAAAATCAAGGAGAGATTACAGAAAATTTTTCAACTTGAAATCCAAACAGAAATATTGAAACTGTATTAGCGAAAAATAGCGAGCTCCTGAGAAAATTGCGCAATATTTAGGTAAAACAGAAAAAAAACTTAAGATCTTGTTTAAACTAAAGAAAATAGATATTGTTATCAACTGAATAAAACACAAAAAGACCTAAGCTTTATTTTTTTTTAATATATATATATTTAAAAATGGAAAATTTATGACATATACATGACGCAATCATACACATGTACAAAGTGTTAGAGAAATTTTCATTATAGACAAAACTATTTTTACTATTTCGTCCCATAGCCCCAGTGGTTTCAGAGATCCGTTTGGGAAGGGAGGGAGGCCGTAGTGGGTTGTGGGAGGGGAGAAATGTATTCGGGTGAGATCTCAAGGACTGAGGATAGTTCCTGAGATGCATCTGAGAGGGAGAAGTAGTGATGACATTTTCGATTTTCGGTAAAAATGATTGTAATTTTAATAGCAGTTGCACATTTTCAGGTCGACAAATTTCTGTTAATGTCTTCATTTGTCAATTTATACCCGTAAAATAGTTTGATATTGGGTGTGACAAGAATATCACGATCGTGTTAAAAAGCTAGATAACATGACATAATTCTTAGCATGGTGTACTTTACATTTTTTAAATGGAAGGAGTGAGGTCTACTGCTCACTGAACTAATAGTTTATCCTAAGGATGCTAACATCAGACTCATTCTCAAACGAGTTAAAATAAAGCAAAAAAAAAAAAGCTGTTCTCATGGTACAATCACGTATGGTTGAACACAAGCATGCGCAGAGTGTCGGTTGGTAGACGAAAGGGGCGGAATCAAGGGACCCTATCACCCTAGGAATTTGTTTTTAACAATTACAATAAATTAAAAACAGGAAAGAATCAATGTTACTTTTTACAACACTATTCTATGAAAAACATACATTATACATTAAAATGTCAACCACCGGTTCAAGGAAACAATTTTTTATAAACTCGTTCATAATGTTATCTAATTCTGTATCCACAACCAACCTTTGTTAGATAAATGGAATCATAAGGTGTTGTAGCTTCTGTAGCTACATTAATCACTATCCTTGGAATATTAATAGATGTGGTTTTTCTAAAAAAAAAAGTTCTTCGTTTGTTTGTCACTTAAAGTTTTACTCTTTTGTTGTGTGTGGATAGTGAGGGTGACATGGCACCCACGGCACCCACGAAGTGCACGCCTAGGTGGTTGAATACAAGAGTGTCACTGACATTGGAGATACGTGGTCTGCTGTAGGACAGATGTTCCTATTAGGACGTTAGAATAATCGTCGTTTGGCTTTTTAGTTACTGGAAGGTTAAGGGTAGTGTTATCATTATTATTATTTAGCACCGCGTCTTACTACCCGTTTGGGTTATACGCTCTAAGTACTATTTACGCTAATGGGTTAGGAATTGGGAAGGTTGAATTAGAGGAAGTGAACCCACATTTGGGAGGAGGGAGAGTAGAAAACCATTTAAGGAAGGAAAAACCACCCCCAGTTCACCCGACCGAGATTCGAACCTCGATATCCCTGTCCTCAGCAGTCGAGCTCAACACGACTAGCGCGTTAGCCAACTACACCACCGAGGCGGGTTAGAAAATAAAAACATAAATATTTTATGATAAAGAATTATGTATTTTTACTACATTAGAAGTGATATTTTGTAGGTGTTGTAATGATCTGGTTTTTAGGGCTCCGCTGTTGGACTCCAATGGAAGAGATTACCGTTTCATTAGCTGAAAGTTGCCTCGTGGTCGAGCACTAATTAAATCGGTACGGTATTTTGACGATATAATTGGTATTTATAGCCCCGTGATCGAGCGCCAATTGTAGAGTTTACTGAATAATTACACTATTGTAAAGTTTGATCCTATTTATTTATTCAATAATCACTATCTGTAATGGTGGTAAAACTGATTATGTCGTTTAGCGTAACAATTTAGAGAGGCGGCTAATAACACGATCGTAGGAATCGCGGACAGGAGTTGCAGTCCGAGTACATCAAGGACTGGACTCCTAGTGCCCTTCAATAACACCATCCTTCGTATGTATCCATTGCTCACAGAAGCTTCTGTGTAGAAAAATGAAATAAAATATAAAAAAACATCTGGATAGAAGTAGAATGTTTGAGAACAGGAAGCTTGCTAAAATTACCTTTTAAAAATGCATATCGATCTTTCTAGAAGAGGAAGCTATAATTTTTATTTTCTTAAAAATACTTTAAATTGTCATAATGACTCTACTGGTGCATTCTGACGTCATTTACAGTGGCTTTTGTGTCTTCTTAGAAGAATAAGTGCTTTAAGCGCCACGCAATAGGTTGTATTATTTAAATAAAATAAAATAAAATACGTTTATAAAATTAGGACGAGATTATTGTCAATGCTCTCCCATATTCTTTAGGGGCAAATCAGGTACATTACAGTATCAAAAGTTGAAGCTGTAGGTCAAATGAAGTGACGTATAAATACGTGATAAAGAAATCTAGTGACTTTTATAGCAGTCAGATAAGATTATTTCAATGTAAATTATACTGCAAACTTTGTTTAACCTTCCTCAAATAAGAATGAATTCTCATTAATACCGGGTCAATAAGTGATCCTCTGAATCATGATAGCATAGTAATCATAGTTACAGTTTAATATAACTTTACTTATCCGTAGATAAGTACAAACCATGTCAATGAGGCAACATGTGTTGAGGATTTGCTGCCTTGTTGAATACTCAGGTGGTTCTTCTGCTGTACCTCTAATAAGAACTGGTGGGTCATTTTCTTGAACTACAAGCTAGTAAGCATATAACCCGAACGGGTAGTAAGACGCTGTGCTAAATAAAATAATAATAATAATAATACAAGCTAGTAGTACTACAGTAGACCCATGGTTTTTTTTGGTGCTGACGGCTTTGAAAAGTTACCAGACAAATTATGTATCCCTAAGACGAACCATATGATTTGCAAAAACATGTGTTTAGCAGCTGTCACTTCTGACAGTAGGTATATACCTAAATGTTGACTATCAGAAGTCAGCTGTGAGCTTTCAGTCAGCACCAAAGAAGCCATGGGGCTACTGTACCTAATAAGACCGATCCTACCTTCTTCCCTTCACCGCGGTAGCAGCACTGTACAGGTATATAAGCCACCAGCTATAAACGCTCAAGATCACATTAGCTCGGTAGGTGGTCCATCTGCTTACTGAGATACTGGCCCCAGGTTCAATTCCTAGTAAAACATAAATAATTGTGTATATGGTTGAAATTTTCCAAATCTATGTTATGAATATTCCATAGCTATGTTTATTTGTAAGTCATTAGCTGATATTATAAACCAATATTAAAACTAAACGTCCAATACCGACAATGAAATTATATGTGGTTGCTTTTAAGTTATGCAAACGGTTTTACTTGACATTCTTGCATGTTGCTGAACTCACAGCCATGCTGAAAGATTATAAGAGTAAATAAATATTATATTAGCAAGTCCTACCAATGTATTCTAAAGTGTTAGGTCTAGGAGAGTAACGTGGATTAGACATCCGCATTAGTGTGAGGGATGCGAGGAGATAACTACAAGGATAGAGCACATGTGTAAAACCACCACCGATGCACCCAGCCTAGATTCGAACCTCAATCTCCTTGGCATTGAGATTCAAAGCTCAACCTACTTTTTATTGAGATTCAAACCTCAATCTACTGGTCATCGAGATTCAAACTTCAACCTCCTTGTATTCGAGATTAATACGTCAACCTCCTTGTCAGATAATTTGTTTGTATCACCGCGCCCTACTACCCGTTCGGGCTATACACTTTTATACCAACTGCACCAATTATTCTAGGGATTAAGAAGGTTATATGTAAAGGAAGTGTACCCTTATTTGCATGAACGAAAATTGATAAACCTAGAGGGTTAGACCATGTGGCCAACGAAACAGATGTCAAATTTTGAACCTAAACGTCATTGTGATTGATATTCAAACTTCAACCTATTTGTCACTTGAATTCCTTGTTATTGAAATTTAAACCTCAATATCCTTGTCATATAGATTCAAGCTTTTACCTCTTTGTGGTTAAGAAGCGAACTTCAACTTTACGGTCGTCGGAATTCAAGCCGCAATCTTTTTGTGGTTGAGACTCGAAACTCCATACCCTCATGGTAAATATTATAACCACTCTCTCCTTCCCATAAAAGTTCTAACCTAAACCTCCTTTTCACTGGTAGTCCAGTATATTACAAGTTTGACGCTTTAGAGCGCGTGACCATTGGTACGAGTGTAAATATAAAAATAAAATAGAGTCGCGATTACCCGGACTTTGACTATTCAGTCCTACATATTATCCGGTCCGGTACTTGTTGTTAACAAAGGCATTTTAAAATAAACAAACTGGCTGATATATACTATAAAATACTGACTGAATTTATAATGTGATCCAGGTGACCTGGTTGTCTAGGTGTAAGGTGTCGGACTTCTGTGCTGGCAGTCCGTGTTCAATACTCGGTCCCAGAACAGATCTATCTGATTGCCAAACCCTTCCTTCACCTCTGACAAGACGTGTATTAATCACAACTTGTGAATGTGGGTAATGCCAGATCTCCACCGTGGCTTGGCCTCCCCCGTGGTTCGGATCCCACGTTAAACTGTAGCTCTTCCCTTTCATCTCACAATCGCCCTACCATTACACATTAGCGTAATTGTGTATAACCCGAACGGCTAGTAAGACGCGCTAATAATAATAATAATAATAATAATAAAAATAATAATGTCTTACACTTTACATTATTTTTTCACTTGTTATTCTTGCATTATAGCCGATATTCCATATTCAAAATAAATTATTGTCTAATAAAGATTAAAAAAAGTCTTTCTCGTTTAAATTTTTACAGTCCCTTACAATTACTGTATTCCAATTTACATTGCAATCATAAAATGAGAAGATTCTATTAAAACAAACTTGAATGGTTTATGAGAATAAAAAAATCATAACCATATTACTGAAAATTATCCACACTCAGATTTTGTATTATCCGGCTTATCCATTATCCGGCCTGGAATGCCACATCTTTAGACCGGACAGTCGCGACTATAATGCACTCAGGAATGAATGAATAATTATTTAGTAAACACACAGAACGTATTACATTGTATAAGCCTCATGAGTTTTGTTTTAATATCTGCCAATGGACTATCACTAATCACTACAATGTTATTTCCATTAATTCAATATACAATTATTAAGGTAGCCAAATAAAATTAAGTCCGACATTTAAGATGTATCTGTCGCTCTTGCAAAGCTTCAATCAAATCAAAGGCCAGATAGACGGTAGCAATTATTCGCAACAACGGATTATTCTTAGTTCCGCAATGATTAATTTATTTACTACACTAGTGTCCGTCATTTTGGTAGAATATTCAAGCTACGGATGTGTGGAATTTTATTTGTAAAACAAGCCAATGTTGAGTATTTTCAACATAAAACATGTTTTTTTTAAATATTAATACAAATAGTTGAGTTCGGTGGTCTTGGGGTAAATTGCTCACCTCAAGACCCGATGTTCAATCCCATCCAGGGTCGACAGATTTTTCTTGAGGGATAATAATCCGTTGCACAACTTCCTTCGTAGGGAAAGTAAAGCCATAAGTCCTAATATTATTGTTGCGTGTGAAATAACCCTCAAATCCATGTGGAAACACCTTTCCGGTAAAATTGTTATGCCCTTTCGCAGCCGCTCATATAAATTCATTGTGGTAGGCAACGGCGAACCACCACACTTCCTGAATTCCCCTAGTACATGGGATTACACCAGATAGTGCAGGCATTACTAACCAGCAAAAAGAATGAGTGCATGCCCAGCTCGAGAAGGATGTAAATCGCACTAAACTAACCTAGAGGCCGTTTACTTAAGAATAATAATAAGTACAAATCATGTTTATAAATAATATCTGTCCATATTTTACTTGTCACAAAAGATACATGGGTACCAAACATGAGTTATCAGCACTTCAAGAATGATAATATTACTAGGTATATTTAAGATGAAAATTAATTATATAAAGCCCACACCAGCGAACTAACAAAAATAGGCACCAGTTTAATCGTGTCTGGTTCACTAGTAATGGGGAGATAGGAACTCGTGTTCATAATGAGTTTACTAAGGTTTTTCTCAATAAAAGTTCTTTCACTCTTCCTCCACGAGAGTTTGAACACACATATTTTAATTTCTATCTTCCTCAACCTTAACCCATTAGCAAAATATATTTGACCAGCCAGGACACGTATTTAGAGTAGTGAAAAAAATACCCAGCTTAAATGAGACTCGATAACGTTTCTTAAACAACTAGAAAATAAATCAATCTAATTAATTCCAATGAAGATTCATCAGCACCAAGGAGGCATCAACATAATCTAGTTTAGTTTTCTGTTAAGAGTATATCAGGGTTAATGATTCAATCGGGCTTACTGAAGGTTTCTTTTTCCCTTAAATCCAAACTTTTTGCTCAAGGAGTCCTTGCACCAGAAAAAAAATACATTATGTAGCCATCATAAATTTGTTGACACCAATATTATGAACATTCAATGAAGAGAGTTGCATTTTACACGTAATAAACAAACGATAAATACCACATGTTCTGACCGTGCCTTTGGCAAATATTCTTTATTCATATTTGAAAATTAAAATTACAATCCTTATTATTGATTATATTTTATAGTGTGTAAAACCAATAGAGAATTTTTACTAAATTTGCCTCATGGGGTTCTAGATAACTATGGTGGAGCCCCAAGGCTCCTAGGAGCACAATTTTGAAAACGCTCGTCTTAGACATCGCTATCTTCCAATTAGGGTGAGTTTGAGGTTCGAATCTCAGTCGGGTGTAATGAGGGTGGCTTTCCCTAAATGGTTTGCCATTCTTCTTTCCACGCAAATAAGAGTACACTTTTCTCCTAATTAAACCTTCCTCATCGCAAACACTTTTAGCGTAACTAGGTGATACGTGTATATCTCTAAATAGTAGTGAGACGTGGTGTTATAATATACAAACGCAGTTACACGTGTGTTTCAGTTTTGTAATGGTGTTGTTAACATCTGTTAAGTTGGGCAGATGCGTGACGTTTGAAGCACACGCGAACAAGTCTTGTTTTTTTGTTGTCTGTTGTCTTCTCCTTTTACCTCGTACGTTTCGTCAGAAATAGTTTTTACGCGAGCGGTGAAGAGTAATAATTACATGACTACGAGCTTGGACCCTCGCCGAGAGTTCGACTGGCCCAAATCACGATCACCGACACGGAGTAGAAGAAGGCCTTCAGGAGACGATCACGATATTTTGCAACATCTCGATATATATATTTTTTCATTTCTTCACGCCTTTATCATATAGAAGGTGCGGGCCGGGCCGATCCCTATGAGGTCCATATCATGAAGAGAGCTCATCCTTGGACCACTCTGACAACTTGGACAACTTTGAACCTGGTCCTTACCACTTATAACATTAACTAGTTTCGAAATTTCGATCTGTTATATTTGAATTGAGGCCTTAGAAACACATCGTTGGTCTAACGCATCACTCTTGCGTTGGACTGGATTGTTTGTGTCAGGAAGACAAGGTTACTGATCTCAGTTGGTTGTACTAATGAGGGTGATTTCTCACTAAATATACTATTTCTTATCCCTGCCCAGTTTGTTAACGTAATTAGTACAAATACGTAGTGAGTATGGCAGGCTGAAGTTATTTAGGTAATGGGATTATTCGAATAAAAATAAGGACTCAAGCTACTGCACAGCTATTCTGGCATATTTGTTGGAATTGGGTTATCATAATTATTGAAACTGACTTAACTTATGTGTAAAATAAATCCGTTATTAAAAGTTTGAACTACCGAAATAAATGAAATTTACGTATTTTCTCTAGTGATGTAAATAATCGACTTTGCATCTTATAATTGACTAATTTTTGGATTACATTATTTTCTAAATTTATAGTTTTTCTTTAGGCCTCGCAAACAATTACATTGAGAGAATTTTATCTATAAACAATAAAGTAATTGGATGTTGTGAAATAGTTTACTTTAGGGGGTATTTGAATCACTTTTTATTTACTTTTGTTTTATTTTTAAAATATAATACTAATTAATGGTTGCTTGATAACAATTTTTAAAGTGAAGTTATATTTATTACGTTTGTGTTGTTAAAATTGAATTTACATTTACTACCTTTGTTTGCGTTGTTGAATTTGAAAACTAAATATTTTGAATTAGGTTTTAAATTAAACAACTTAAATATTTTTACATATACTAATATTCTCAAAGCCCACCAAATCTTTGTATCCTATATCAACGTTAGCATTAGTGTAGTAAAGGCATTTATATCTTATTTTGGAGAGTATGTTATTGTAGTGAGTTGTAACCTGGACAGCCCTGTTATTATTAATATTATTATTATTTAGCACCGCGTCTTACTACCCATTTGGGTTATACGCTTTAAGTACCAATTACGCAAATGGATTAGGAATTAGGAAAGTTGAATTAGAGGAAGTGAACCCGAATTTGCGTGGAGGGAGATTGGAAAACCATTTAAGAAAAACCACCCCCAGTTCACCCGACCGAGATTCGAACCTCAATTTCCCCGTCCTCGGCGGTCGAGCTCAACACTACTAGCACGTTAGCCAACTACGCCACCGAGGTGGGTATCTCTGTTATTCTAAGAGCTAGCTACAATGAAAATCTCTGACGCAACTTTAGTGTGACTAATGGGGAAATGGCTTTGTAATTTTCTTATTATAGTTAGGTCAGTTATTCTCCCTTAAATATAAGATAAATTTTGCAACGCTATTTGTTAATATTGCCAGAGTCTCGTTACTAACCCAGCACACCACCTTCTGACATAACTGAAATATAATAGATATAGCAACAGTTGAACCAAAAGAAAGCAAATATAAAGCTTTCCTTCAATATGTAATATTCAATTTAATTATTATTATTATTATTAGCAACGCGTCTTACTACCCATTCGGGTTGTACGCACTTACGCTAATGTGTAATTGTAGGGTGATTGTGAGATGAAATGAAGGGCCTACAGTTTAACGTGGAATCCGAACCACGGTGGAGGCCTGGCATTCCCCAAATTCACAAGATGTCTTGTCAGAGGTGAAGGAAAGGGTTTGGTAATCAGATAAATCTTTGCCGGGACCGAGGATTGAATCCTGGCCGCCAGAATAGAAGTCTGAAACCTTACCCATAGACCGCCAGGTCACCTTCAGTTTAATTAACTCTCCAACGCTATTATGGGGATAAAAGGGTGACAGTAGTTTCCCAGGCTATCTTGGACAGAGTAATTGGTGGATTGGTGTGACATAATTTGGTCTAGTGCTAGTGTTTTTGAATTTAATACCAGTTAATTGTTTTTAAGTATCACTGCAACCTATGTATTTGTATCTATATATCCCTTAAAATCGCAATAAAATGTTCGAAGAAAATTCACTTCTTTCTTACATCCTTAATCCGGATAGGCCTATTACAGAACCGGAATCTCTATGTGATGCTGCAGAACCATCAACCATGCAACATTATACAATCACTCTTCATAAAGAAGAACTTATAATTAAGTATTAACAATAGCTTTCGTCTAACATCAAAATATATATTTTACCACCACGTTTTACTACTCTTTTGGGCTATACGATAATGGTTTTAGGGATTAAGAAGGTTATATTTAGATGAAGTGTACCCAAATCGCCGTGGGGGGAAAGTGGAAAACTATTTTGGAAATAACACTCCCAGTACATCCGGCCAAGATTCAATCCTTAACACCCCTGTCCTCGACAGTCTAGTCTACTGCGAGGGTAGCGCTTTAGATGATGCGGCCACCGAAGTGGGTTAAGGGAAGGTTGGCAAAGTACAAATAAATAGAGCTGTTGTGTTTGAAATGAAAACTAATGAACTTAATAGAATGAAATCTCTAGATCTTGAAAATCCAAATAGGCGTGTCTTAGTCAAGTTGGCCATAACCGCACTTCAGATGTGGACTAGATGATGTCAATCTATCTGACACAGAAGAAGAAGAAGAAATATATATCATATGGTTTTTGTAAACTGTTTTATCTTGACATAAAATCCAGTGGAAAGGGAGAATGAATTAAGTGCAAAAGCTGCAAATCTGGTTTCATGAAGTACCTTCAGAAAAAATAATAATTTAGTTATGGAAAACTCAAATAATTTTTTTCCCCATCTAATAATACTATAAACATTTGAAAAAATTGGTAAAGTATTTATATTGATGGTGAAATATCAATATGAATTACATCCATTAGTATTTCCCTCCTGTGGCCTGGGTAAGTTTTTTATTCAAGTTATATATTTTTCGCTAACAGCTTGCTAGGCCTGTCACAACTTCAAATACCTTGTAATCTCACTTAAGACTAGGACAGGAACAACATCCAATCCTTGGCCGTTAATTCATCCCCGTGAAAGGGTAAAATAAACCCTTATTTCACCAATGATACATTTTTCGGCCATACCGGGAATCGAACCTGGCACCCATAACTCAGTAGACCGACAAGCTATTGACTATGCTAAGGTGTTAGATTGAAATTTAAATATAAATACTTTATTAAAATAGCACCATCAGATCCAAATAGCCCCACGTTTTTACTAAAATACTATTTAAACCTTATAATCTATAAACCATATTAAATATAAACTTTTCAATTAAATTTGAAACGACCCGAATAGCCACATCCGACCACATAAAATGAGAAAGTAGTCAGTTTCAGTGACAAAATAAATAATATATATTTATTCCAATGGTTCCCTATTATTATTATTATTATTATTTTTAAAAGAAAATATTCTGCCATATCCATACGACTCTATGATTTCATCTTAGTAGAGAAAATAATAATATTAATAATTTCATGAGACAGCAACATTTATAAAAAGAGGTCTCTTCCGCAAGCTACAGTATTTCTAAAACTTAAATACAGCTTTTGTCAGTTAATTATCCTTAACAATGGCGGCATCACTTTGTCATTTAACGCTAAGGTAATAACAATAAATTAACACACAATAAGATACATTATCATGCAAATGTTCCTCATGAATTATACGTTAATACTCATACAACTTGGGTGGATGTAAATACCCGTTTCGAATAACCTTCTTAAAAATAAATTTCCAAAACATTTACACATCATCTAGAGTCAAAGATAAAAACCACGCGTTTTAAAACCATATAAAGGACTATTTTTTTCTACACTATTCATAACTAAATCTGTAAAAAAACACTATTTTTTAAGGTAAGAATGAGATTCAACTTGTTTTTAAGTCTAAAGTATTTAGGTCTTTACACATTCCACACGTGTTATTTTTTATTTTAGCATCGTGTCTTACTACCCATTCGAGTTATACGCTTATGGCCGAATGCCCTAAGGCGTCGCTCTTGGAATAGACTAGGCTGCAAATGAAGGGAAAAATGAGACAAGAATCACGGTCGGATGCTTTAAGTTTTTTCCCCTAAATAGTACGCCACACTCCTCACGTTGTAAATGCGGGTATATTTACTATAAATTCTACCCTACTCATCGCTATCACCGTACTGAAATTTATAGAAATGCGTACAGCACTAACGGTTAGTGGGAAGAAATAGATAAAAAGAGTTACTTTTTAATCTGAATCATTCGTGTACACTTTTAGACTGTCACTGTTATGGAGCCCAACCGCTGAATGAAAATACATTCAAATGAAGAAGGTTTTGGTGAACAATGAACTACAAACCTTGAACCCGGCACCTATTCAAAGAGGTCTTGTGCTTTACCGACTACTCAAGACCCTACAACTCGCCTGTCTACCTGTCTGTCCTCGCGTGGGTGGCGTTAACAATGAAAGAGCCAGTAACATCAGTGGATCGTGTGACCTTAACCTTAAAGCACTTGAAGAGGTGAGTAAAGGTCATACGATATTAAAAAATAAATGGGCGAGAGGTGGAAAGCTTACTCCCACTTTTACCTGTCACACTCCCACACTGGACTAGTCAATTATGTCTCCTGTACGCATGTCTACAGATGGTGGCAAAATTTCGTCCACGCTTAGTTCACTTTTGAAACGTATTTGTTTTATAATCTTTTTTTAAATATTACTTTCAACACCAAGGTTACTAACGACTTATAAGGTAGTGNGTTACTAACGATTTATAAAGTAGTGATTTTCAACTTTTCTTTTTAAAGCTTCTTACTTGCACTTTTTTAAGTACCTCGAGAGTTAAAAAATTATATGTATTAGTTAAAACTATCCTCTATCATCGTATTAAATTCATTTTAATAATAATTTTTTAAATAAGGAAGAAAGTGCATTTAGTTGATTAAAATATTTAATCAAGCATAGTTAGTTTTAATATTTTACATACCCCTTGTATAAAAAGAAATATACAACATTATTAAGAACACAAAATTCATATTTGAATGAAAATATATACTGAGCTTATTAAAAAATAATATATTTATATAATTGGATAAAATTAGGTCAACTTGCAGTAAAACAATTGTATGCCAAAATTAAATTATGTTCGCGTACCCCTAATACATATGCCACGTACCCTAACCTAGGTTTAAAAACACTGTTCTAAGGGATAGAAATTGGGAGGCTGACTTAGAGGAGATGCACCCGCATTAGGTAAATCACATACGAAAAACCACCTCAAGTGTACCCAGCCGAGGAACACTGATGTATCTCCAAATGTCAATGGGTGAGTGAGGAAATTATAGCCTATATGTTTTATTGATACATTTAAAATAATGGTCAGTAACGACTGTAAATTAGGAATAAATAATAGTTAGGTTATTTATAGTAAGTTAGGCTTATAATCCAAGTGACAGGATAAAAACACTAATTATGGACCCAACCTGAGGTGAAAGACGGTGGGACCACAGATACAGGTTGTAAGGAGTAGTAAATTAGAGGCAACAAAATAATAAAAACTGCACCGTCATTCTTATTGAAGGATTAGTGATAATTAATTACCTTAGTATTCAATAACTTGGTAACTAATTTTACTTAGCAGGGTCTATACTCGTATTTGTTGGTTTAGTCTTTTATAATAGAGAGAATAAACTTTTTTTTACACTTAAATATTTGACGTGACCTTTTAAATACACGCATATAGCTTACAAACTAACTTAACCTAGGACAGCACGCATACTATTTATCCCACAATCCTGGTACCTTGATATTTACTAATTGGTTAACCGGATCAACCTGTATATGACTAGTAGACACATTTATTTACAAGGGTTACCTGGTGGACTAGGAGTAAAATGTAGGACTTCTGTGCTGGGGGTCCAGGGTTCAATCCTCGGCCCCGGCACAGATTTATCCGATTGCCAAACCCTTCCTTCACCTCTGACAAGATGTGTATTAATCACAACTTGTGAATGTGAAGAATGCCAGGCCTCCACCGCGGTTCGGATTCCACTTTAAACTGTATGTTCTTCATTTAATTTTACAATCACTCTACCATTACACATGCATAAGTTCGTACAACCCAAAATGTTAGTGAGACGCGGTGCTAATAATTAATAATAATAATAATAATAATAATAATAATAATTTATTTACACTGTCCAGAAGTGAATCAGGGGTACAATAAACATATGGTATGCTACAAATTACATTTCCTAAGCCTTTTGATGGATCTCAGAATGGGCTAAGAATCTAATAAAACTGTAAAGAAAACCAAATAGTGCCAATAGATTGTAACTTTAATAGTGATAATAATAGTGATGATAATGATAATAATAATATTTATTATTATACTTAGCACCCGTTTGGGTTATACGCTTAAGTACTAATAACGCCAATGGGCTAGGAATTAGGTAGGTTGAATATAGAGGAAATGAATCCGCATTTTGCGTGGAGGAGGAGTGTAAAACAATTTCGGATAAACCACCCCCAGTCTACTCGATCAAGATGGAAGCATTTTAATCAACTGGCCCAGTCACAGGCTGTAAACAGTTAATGATGAGGATATAATGCCGCTATGCTCATGAGATATATTCAACGACTGTTTTATCATTATGAGAAGAACATTTAACTCTACGTTTTTACTGGAGCAATATTTTATTTATTTTAGCCCAAAAATGTTGTATTATAAAAACTCCTAAAATAGTTCTCTTACTTGCGTTCCCTACATACTAACCTAAATCACACTGTTTTACAATCCAATCCGGCGTATCACCATAGCTATCACACAAGTGAGTTAGGTTTTTGGGAAGGTATTATTATTAGCACCACGTCTTACTACCCGTTCGGGGTTACACGCACTTACGCTAATGTGTAATGGTAGAGTGATTGTGAGATGAAATAGAGGACCTACAAGTTTAACGTGGGATCCGAACCACGGTGGAGGCCTAGCATTCTCAACATTAACAAGTTGTGATTAATACACGTTTTGTAAGAGGTGAAAGAAGGGTTTGGCAATCAGATAAATCTGTGCCGGGACCGTGGAATTAACCCCGGACCCCCAGTACAGAAGTCCGACATCTTACCCCTAGACCACCAGGTCACCTTTTGGGAAAGTAGAATTTAAAGAAAACACACCTGCATTTTATAGGAGTAAGAGTTAAAAACTATTGAGGATAAAAAACATCTTCACATACACCTGACCACTGACCAGTATTCAAGCCTTGAACTTCCTGTCCTAGGCTAACTAGACTAGAAGAGGTTGATGACTTATATTAAGTGCTAGCGAGGGTGGGTGGTAGCTTACAGCTATATAAAAAAAAAGTGAAATGGTTTATGTTCACTTTATTTCATATCCTGAAGTTATCAAACTTTATATCTTAGAACATTTTAGCATATCATTTCGATAGATACTCTTTTGAACCCTTAGGAGTGAATATTAAAATGTGATTACTTTGATTAATGTTCTTGCGAATGCTACTGAATAGCACAAAGCTACAGATATACATACAGTCCCTGACCTCATAAAAAACAAGTTGTGATTAATACACGTCTTGTCAGAGGTGAAGGAAGGGTTTGGCAATCAGATAAATCTGTGCCGGGACCGAAGATTTAACCCCGGACCCCCAGCACAGAAGTCCGACATCTTACCCCTAGACCACCAGGTCACCTTTTGGGAAAGTTGAATTTAAAGAAAACACACCTGAATTTTCTAGGAGTAAGAGTTGAAAACTATTGAGGAAAAAAAAACCTCTTCACATACACCTGACCACTGTCCAGTATTCAAGCCTTGAACTTCCCGTCCCAGGCTAACTAGACTAGACGAGGTTGATGACTTATATTAAGTGCTAACAAGGGTGGGTGGGTAGCTTACAGCTATATATTAAAAAAAAAGTGAAATAGTTTATGTTCACTTTATTTTATATCCTGAAGTTATCAAACTTTATATCTTAGAGCATTTTAGCATATCATTTCGATAGGTACTCTTTTGAACCCTTAGGAGTGAATATTAAAATGCGATTACTTTGATTAATGTTCTTGCGAATGCTACTGAATAGCACAAAGCTACAGATATACATACAGTCCCTGACCTCATAAAAAAGGGGGAAATACTACATTTCTCCTTAATTATTATTTATTTAATAACATTATGCATTTCATTATTGCTGTTGAGAAAGATTTAATTTTAAGTAAAAATATAAATAGTAGAACAAACTTATTGTTTTGCACTATTACGCCACAACAAGTAGACAACAAAGTATAGAGTTGATAACATTCCACTAACATAGCTTGTTATTATTCTAAAATTCATTCTATATCACAACCAAATGAGTAGTAAGATGTTGTGCTAAAATAATATATCACACAGTAATCAATTTTTAGATACAAAAAAAGCTTAAACTAATACTTCACTTATTAAATATATAAATTAAATAATTTAAATTTGTCTATTTAATATATTTTTTTACGTCACATATTTTGCTATTTGATTGGGTTCATCTTTACCAATTAAAAGTTTTAATGATAATTGTACTAATTTTAACATCTAATTATGTATATTGCTACCTACTATTTCACAAGACCGTGTATATTACTAAATTTATAGTTTGCTGACTTTGTAGTGGCGCGTTAGTGCAAAGAAACCAGTTGTTATTTATATATTTAGTTAAAACTAAATCTCTATTAACTTCAATATTGTACCACTCTTTATTAAATTTAAAAATACAATCAAAATATGCATACCATTACAACAATTTGTAATAAAATAAATTATTAATCAAAAACATTGTTGCTTAAAAATATTGTTGCAATAGTATATTATTTAAAGTAGAGTGGCCAGGTAGCTCCAGATTTGAACCCAATAAAATAAATGGAATCTTTAAAAAAGATAAAATACCAAGGAAAAGATCACTAATAATATGCAATAATGGCGTTTAGTTATTAAGGCAAAGGGGAGTTCATTTTTTTAAAATATTTAAATAATATAATTGAAAGGATAGGACTAGACAAATATCAATATATAGTCTAATAATAAAATTGAAATATTATTTTAAGCTAACCATGATTTCAATAACTTAATATTGGTTTGATGACAAATTGTTGAATTGGAAGTGTGTATGATATTAAAATATATAGAGTAAAATTGTAATATTTTTTCCCCTTTTTCTAAGGGGTGGGCTAAAATTTGTCCAGTGACTATACACACATACATTTCAATCTACGAGCAACAGAACAATCCTAAAATGATATTTGATTACCCTAGAACATAGCTGAGTGCAAATTCATACGAACTAGATTATGGCATCGCGAAACTTTAAAAAAAAAGTATTTAATAGGACTTTAACAACCACCGCCTTAGGGACGATGTGATTAAAGTAAATCTATGGGAAGACCAAAGAGAAAAGCATTCATCATAGCAGATTATGAGTGACGTAAATTCATTTGATGAACGATGATTGTGAGAGTAATAGTAGGTGTGTTTTTGTGAGCAACTACTAGTTTTCGGGGGGAAAAAATTGTACTCTCTCACTTGTTTACCGGAACAATTAGACGGTAGCTGTGTTGCTACCATAGTAGGTCTGGTCATTGCTCGCTGAAGCTGAGTTGAGGGTGTATATAAATACTAAAGACTTCTTCATTTCAAAATACAGTCGCCATTGCTTTTACTACCAAAGTAAACGTACGCTGAGTGATAGAAGAACAAAACATGAATGAGGTAGGAACTAGTGTATCATAATTATATTTTTATTTTGGACCAACTAAAGTATCATTTCAAGAAAATTTACCAATTGAAATAGTGAAATACGTATTTTAAAATTAATAACTTTTCTTATATAAGTGTTACAATGTGTTAAGACCTATTTTGTACACTGTGTATCAACACCCGTTTGCTTTATACACATAGGTACTAATTACGCTAATATATAAGGTTTGATTTAGAGATAATGTAATCGTATTTGCAGCAAGAGAGAGAGAATGGAAAACCATTTATGATTAATCATATTCATTACAATCAACCGGGAATAGAAACCCGATATCTTCATCATTGAAAGTCTAGTCTATAATAATAGTGACACCGTAAACTATTCAACCACCGAAGGGGGTGATATTTGATTGAAATATTACACACACTATCAAATAAGTTTACTAACTTTTTTTTTATCGTTTTAATTATTTGAAGCCGTGTCTTATTACTCATCTGGACTACACGAATTTTAATTAAAGTGACGTAAATTCATTTGATGAACGATGATTGTGAGAGTAATAGTAGGTGTGTTTTTGTGAGCAACTACTAGTTTTCGGGGAAAAAAATTGTACTCTCTCACTTGTTTACCGGAACAATTAGACGGTAGCTGTGTTGCTACCATAGCAGGTCTGGTCATTGCTCGCTGAAGCCGAGTTGAGGGTGTATATAAATACTAAAGACTTCTTCATTTCAAAATACAGTCGCCATTGCTTTTACTACCGAAGTAAACGTACGCTGAGTGGTAGAAAAACAAAACATGAATGAGGTAGGAACTATTGTAACATACTTATTTTATTTTTATTTTGGGCCAACAAAAGTATCATTTCAAGAAAATTTACCAATTGAAATACGTATTTTAAAATTAATAACTTTTCTTATATAAGTGTTACAATGTGTTAAGACCTATTTTTTACACTGTGTATCAGCACCCGTTTGCTTGATACACATATGTAGTAATTACGCTAATATATAAGGTTTGATTTAGAGATAATGTAATCGTATTTGCAGCAAGAGAGAGAGAGAGAGAATGGAAAACCATTTATGATTAACCATATTCATTACAGTCAACCGGGAATAGAAACCCGATATCTTCATCATTGAAAGTCTAGTCTATAATATTAGTAACACCGTAAACCATTCAACCACCGAGGTGGGTGATATTTGATTGAAATATTACACACACTATCAAATAAGTTTACTAACTTTTTTTTATCATTTTTAATTATTTGAAGCCGTTTCTTATTACTCATCTGGACTACATGAATTTTAATTACGATTATATTAAAGGGAGGAGGAAGTTAAAATTTAGGTGGAATTTACTCTAATTTATGTGGAGGTAGAATAGGAAAACATTTATCAAAAAATTACCTTAAATATACCTTGCTGGGCTTCGAGCCTTGACCCCCATCAACAACAGAAAACTAGGCTAGATGCATTAGAAATTTAGTTACTATTAGCACTGCGTCTTACTACTGGTTCTGGTTATACGCACTTACGCTAATGTGAAATGGTAGGGTGATGGAGGACCTACAGTTTAACGTGGAATCCAAACCACGGTGGAGGCCAGGCACTCTACACATTCACAAGTTGTGATTAATACACGTATTGTCAGAGTTGAAGGAAGTGTTTGGCAGTCAGAAATTTACTTCGAGTGTTCATTGACGAGGGTAAGATTTTTTTTACTATATACAATTTATCATGGGGTTGTTTCTCAGCTCCATGTGTTATCTAAATTTGTAATTTCATCATAAGGGCTATAAACAACTCAATGTAATTAATAAAAGTTGAAGAGAGTAGCTTATAGGGAGTGAACCTATGTTAGCGTTGTGATTGGATGGGAAAACCACAGCAGTGTAATTCACACGCGGAAACCATGTGTATCAGGCCTGGATTAAAAAATATGACCTCCTAATCAACGGCAGTCAAATAGAGTACAGATTTAAATGCCGTAGACTTGTTGGCCACCTCTGCGGGTTTATTCCTTTGAATATTTGTAACATTATTACAACAATACTAAAGATGTTAATATTCTTGTTATCGATTACGATTCTTTTCGGGTTTTTTGATTCTCAATCCTATTCCTCAATATATATTATTTAGCACATGGTCTTACTACCCGTTCGGGTTGTACGCTAATCAACTAACTACATTAGTGGTTTTTAGAAATGAGGAAGGTTATATTTATAGGATGTGTACCCACATTTGCTAGGGGGAAGGAGGACAACTTTTTGGAAAACCTCTTTTATAACATCCGACAGGGATTAAAACACTGATTTCCCTGTAGTCGGAAATCTGGCTTATTGCTTAAGTGGTGAATTAGATCATGCAGTCACCGAAGTGGGTTCCTCAACATTAAAAGTTTCAATAATTCCATACCATGAATCGAACTTGATATAAACCATATTCTATTTATTTATTATAACGTATCGTAATGTGGTAAACAATATGGCTAAAAATTACTGATAAAAATATATGATATATGAAAATATAAGATAACAATATATGATGCCGGAATGTTTAGATGAATAGCATACCTGATTGACTTGAAATACTAAAGTGTGATTTCAAATGGGGGCATTGAAACTTGTTTCCCCCCAATTTGACTTTTTATTTTCCCCCCATAATTACTCTAGTATTTTCTTAGTTAGTTAGTTAGTTAGAGTGAGAAATTATTTAGAACAAATTTTCAACTGGTATTCAAGCCTCACCTAGTCGTGGGCTCAAAGCCAGCTGAAGTCAACGGATTTTTCTTGAGTGACAAAAATCCGAAGCACAACTTCCTTCCGAGTGGAAGTATAACCGTTAGCTACGTGTCGATTGTAGCATGTAAAATAACCCCGGAGGGTATATGGAGGAATCTTTTAGGCTAAATTTGTAGGCTCTTTCACGTTCGCTCGTCTATTTCAATCTGTTTCCTTGGGAAAGTGTCGGGGGTTAGCTACGTCAGGAAGGGCATACGTCTGTAAAACAGGTTCACCAAAACAAATACTTTTTGACTTAACATTGATTAAAATTGTCGATTCCACATGAGAGGGATAAGCTATAGGAAAAGAAAAAAAAAGTTCATTAAGTATATACAAATATTACACCCACTATTACCAATAACCCTCGAAGGTGGGCACTTGTTCTAAATGTCACCCGCCTCGGTGGCGTAGTTGGCTAACGCGCTAGTCGTGTTGAGCTTGACCGCCGAGGACGGGGAGATCGAGGTTCGAATCTCGGTCGGGTTAATTGGTGGGTGGTTTTTCCTAAATGGTTTCCCACTCTCCCTCCACGCAAATGCGGGTTCACTT
>CABFOW010001073.1:106593-120007 GCA_902141385.1 Timema californicum
CGCTTCTTACTACCCGTTCGGGTTATACGCACTTACGCTAATGTGTATTGGTAGGGTGATTGTGAGATGAAATGGAGGACCTACAGTTTAACGTGGAATCCGAACCACGGTTAATATAATGACAATTCCCGAACGAATGGTATAACGTGGAAGAAATCACGAAAACCTATTACTACTACTACTACTACTACTACTACTACTACTACTATTAATAATAATAATAATAATAATTTCAATTTCAATGTTCAATATCCTTTATTATAGTGCTAGCCAACAGTTGTGAGACCTATGACAATCCAACACTGAAAAGTAAACAAATACCTTACAAAATACGTACAATTATTTGAGAAAATAAGTTATACAATCATTGCTAAATAATTATATACATTGATGAATAGATGCAAAAAGATAGAAAGTGGTAATGATAATAATAAAAAATAACAATAGAGTAGTAAAGCATAAGTATTTAAAAACAATAATAATTATAATAGTTATAAACTTTCACAGTGTATTGTACAGGTAGTGCTAGTGATGACCGCCTCGGCGCTAGTTTCTGTGTGGGCCCAGCAGCCAATGGAGCGACAGTATTTACCCCCTGTCGGAAGCTATCAAGGGCGTTACCAAGGGTCCACATTGCACCCAAACCTCTACAACACCCTTGTGAGCGCCGATCGTTTCAGAAGCTCTAGGTTCGAAACTGATGGGGCCGGTGGTCTTGGGCCACGGTACTTCATCCCCAGAGAGTCACATGGGGAGTCGTACAGACGCTATGGCACCCAAGAGGACTCGCTAGCTGTGAGTAATTTTTTTCTATCGTCGAATCCCCTACCTGTTCAATATATAAACATATGGAATAACTACGCTAATGTGTGTGTGATACACAAGTTTGGCTGGGCTACATCACTCGTAGCCCAGTTTTATGTAAAAATTAACTAATACTAATGTGCCGTAGCTAAGGTGACGCCCGAATATACTAATCATACATTTTTTCCGTGGAGACTCTTTCCATTTTCCGATTAGATGAGCTGATTGTGATAGTGAGTATGAGGGTGGGCGAACCAGTGGAAATACTAAAACCTAAATTAAGCCTAATTTAACCAAACCCTGGTGACCGTTGGGATGATTCCCCTTTTGGGAAAAAAATACCCTAGGTAGCAGCCGGAAATCGAGCTCAGGACCCCTAATTTTGTAAACAGGTGCATTGACTACAATAACACGGTGCTGTATATGTATTATAAAAGATGAAAGGGAAATCTAGAGGAAATGTATTAGAATTTGCTTTGAGGGAGAGTGAAAAACCATCCTAAGTACCCGTGGCCAGGATTATAAACCCGACCTCCCCGTGACTGGTAAACCAAGCTAGGTGAGCTTAACATTTAGACCGTATGACCATCAGTGTGAATATTTTATTTATATTAGAGTGTTGGTCAGAGTTCCTGGCTATAGATCCAGAGGTATCTGGATCGATACTTGCTTCCAGATTTTTCTATGAAGCAATGGGTCTGGAATGGGTTTAAACTCAGGCTTGTGGGTACAAATGAGGATCTACTTGAATAAATAAGTGGCAGCTCTGGTCTAAAAAACCGAGATAAGCAGCCGAAATGTTCATCGTGCTGAACACATGCCACCATATATCCTAAAATGTTGGGATTATCTTCAACAATATGTGGCGGACGCTCGGTATTGCTCACTTGCGGGATTACTCCAAGGAGTTTCGGGTGATAGTAATATTAATTTAGCCGCATCAGTGGGCGCATGATCCAAGGCATCACCCTCAAAATAGACTGGGTTTACGGTAATGTGGCGGTCAAGGTTTTAACTCCGGTCGGATATACTAAAAGTTTTTTTTTAAATGGGTTCCAAATCTCCCTCAGAGCAAACGCCGGTTAACTTCCTCTGAAATTCTATCTTCCTCACCTCTATCCAATTAGAGAACCGGTAATTAATATATGCGTGTAGGTCGAGCGGATACTAAGACGGGGTGGGAGAAATAAACAAACAAAACAAAGCTACTAGGAAAGGTAAGCCATTAGTTTTAGATACTAGTCTGCCCACTTCGGGGGTCGCATGGTCTGACGTCCCACTCTCGCAGTAAGCTAAACTGCCGATGTAGGGGAGATAGAGGTTATAATCTCGGTTGGGTGTATGGTGGGTGGTTTTTCCAAAATGGTTTTCCAACCTCCCTCTACACAAATCTACTTCCTCTAAATATGACCTTCCAAATCCCTAAAAACCAATAGCTTACTTAGTAGATAAGCGTATAAACCAAACGGGTAGTAAGATGTGGTGCTGAAACAAATATATACTAGTTAAACCACTGGTTTTAATATATTTTACTATTTATTTTTATTCATTTATGGTTTAGCTAACAGTTTGGAATTTGTATTATTGTAGTACTTTATTTTAAACTAATCTTTAGTCTTATTTTTTAATTTCCCCTAATGATATTCCTTTTTGTGCTATTGACATATCATAAAGCGAATGAGGAAGTAATTATAACGTGTCATTCACATGATGCAGTGTTCCATTTCAAATGATTACAGTAATTATGTTTTAATGAATTCAACTTTTCACCTTGGGCTAGACATTAATACTCCTTTACACTATACTCTAACACATTTAAGTACACTTACTGTTGGTATTACACTTTCATATTTATTTAAAAACTTAACATATTTATTTAATTAATGAAAAACATTTCTTTCATAATACATATTATCAAAGTTTTGAGGCCGTATTTGAAGAATGATGTGTTGTATTAAATCCAGGTTTTTTTTTTCCCCAACGTTTGTAGACAAAAGTAGTCGTTGTAAAATATGAATTAACACTTGCCTGTTATCAGAACTTGAAATTGACGATTAAGAATCATATCAATATTATATTAATGAACCGAGAAGACTTAAAAAAAGTGTGGTGCTGACTACATATAAGTATAAGAAGATATTCTGTTCTAAATATACCCTTACATTTTTCATTGATTTCATGTTTAAGAACTCAATTTTTTGATATGAGCCTAATACAGATTTTATGAAATGATTTTTTTTATAAAATATTTGTAAACTATATAATTTTATAATTTTTTTTTGATTCATTAACAAAGTTGTAGGCCTATCATACTTGCATTACCAAATGATTTTTTATACATATTATAAGTTATACCGAGTGAGGCATTTAAGCTTAGACACAGGAATATCCAAAAATAGAGCATTTTATAAAAAAATGCTTTCAACAAAAGTCGTTTGTTTTTGCTGGGGAAAGAGAACATCACTAAGTATTTTTTATTTGGTGGAGGTATTCAAGGTTATTTCGAGGTCAACTTCAGTTTTTAAAATGAAAGCCTATACAATTTTAGCGCCATTTTATTTTGCACAAAAACAAACAACTTTGGTCTGGAACTTTTTTGTTTAAAATCACTTTTTTAAGATATTTTAGCTGGTATTTTTACAACAATTTTTAATCGCGAATTCTTTATTATATTAAAAGTGTAACGATGCAAATGGTCATAATTTGGAACATTTTATTAATAATATTGCATTTAACTTAATAAAGAATCACACAATGTAATGAAAAGACCTTGAATATAAATTGATATAAGAATACTAGAGCTAAAATATCTTAAAAAAATTGATATCAAATAAAAAAATGTTTCAGGAAAAAGTGGTTTGTTTATTTGTGCAAAATAAAATGGCTTTAAAAAATTAAAGGTTTTCATTTAAAACATTAAAGTTGACCTTCAAATAACCTTTAAGACCTCCACCAAATCCTAAATAACTGTTACTGTTCTCTTTCATCTAAAAAACATTTTTTTTTGTTCAAAACAATTTTTTTTCTCTAAAATACTTTGCTTTTGGAATATGATAGTGTCTCAACCTAAATGCCTCACCCGTTATAACAATGTTATACACTTTAAAACACCTCCTAAACAAACTAGTTAGTTTTATAACATAGGTAATTGGCAAGCTAAGAGTGGTTAACTACAAGGCTAGGAAGGGTATCATGGTTGATACTTACTATTAGGGAAGATACTTACCATTAAGCACCAGGCTCACTTTTATATCCAGTTAATAAATGGCCGTTTAATGTCAGGTGTTATCTGAACTATTTTTTGAATCGTCGTCTTACTACCCAAACAGGCTATACGCATGTAATCTATACTAAAAGTTTAGGGATGAGGAATTAATATATAGCTTAGAGGAAATATGACTCAAATAGCCAAAGCTATTATTTATGCATTTTAGTGAGGACTACTTCATCTAGATATCATATTCTGAAAATTGAAATATGACGCCTGGACACGGGAATCGAAACCGGGACTCTTGGCTTAGTACGCCAATGCTCAGTGGTAAGAGCATTGGCGTACTAAGTCAAAGATCCCGGGTTCAATTCCCGTGTCCAAGTTTCATTTTTCAGTTTTCAGAATATGATATTTAGAGGAAATATACCTGCATTTGCGTGAGAAAAAAGAAAAAGAAAATCCATTTGAGGAGGAAAAACTTACAGTACACAAGGCCAGGATTTAAACCCTCCGCCCTACCCCCAACCCCATTACCGTTAAACCAGTGGGGCTCAAACCACATGCCCACCAGTGTTAATCTAGGTAGACTTATCTTGTAGTCTTATTCTCATGTATCACACACTGATCAGTCACTGATCACAGAATCAGTCCTGATACTGGAATAAAGTTGAAAATCAATGTTATGGTGCATCGCACAGACCTATTTTATTTTTAAAATAAAGAGATTTACTAAAAACTCTTAAGATAAATGAAATAATATACATTGATGTAAAGGCACTACACCGAATAGAACAAATCAAATAATATAGACTGTTAGAGAAACATTGAGAAAAGAGGAATATCTATGTACACCAAAGAGCATAAAAATCAATTTAATATTCCACAAAAATAAAACAAATATTATAGCTCTGAAACTATTGGTTATATAAATATATATTTCAACTAAAAATGTTGAATTGTCATAGTACTACAACTTTACAACAATAAGTTATTTCGTATCTCAAATAATAGCAGAGATATGATCAAAATACGATATTTTCTTTTCAAAGACATGTTCATGAAAAAATGAGAATTACTTTTTTTTTGTAATATTAAATAGTGTCTAGACACCAAACACTCCCCCTCCCCTCCCCGCAACCAATATTAAATCGTTAGAGCGTATTTTAATAAAATCTATTTATTCTTTTTTATAGCCCTAATTCAAGGGTTGGTTATCCAATTAAAAACAAACAAACAGGGGAACCTTATAAAAACCCTATATATACCCAGTTTCAGCTGATCAGGCTCTAGACCAAGACACAAACAGAAACATCATCATAAAAAATATTTTTATTTTCTATTTCGGGAGGCCATTAATCGGCACTAATCAAAATTCTCGGGTTCAATTTTTTTTTGACGATCACAATACTTCTCTCTCCGAGGTGTGGACTGAGATTAAAAAGCGAAAAAGCTTTAAACCTGGACACGGGACTCAAGTCTGTGCGGGACCTCTTTCTTAGCACGCCAATGCTCTACCGCCAAGACAACGTGTTTCATCTCGTATCCAGGGCCACTATTCACATTGACATTTGCTTTCCATTTCAAGGACTGGAACACATGGACAATCATCACGTATCAGTGTGTTATCTACATTAATCAAACAATAATTGCTTGGCGGGATTAACGCCAGATTAAAGTAATAGTGGCTGTAATTATTGTGGAGGGATCGATCTTCACCAGCCAACACAAATATACTCAATATAACAATTATTGAAAAGTGACCCTATAGGTGAGACTAGCCAGGATTAATCACTGGTAGTGAATTGGTGTTCAAAGCCAAAGGACCCTTGTTCTAATCCGGTGTCTATAGTTTAATTAGTTTATTCACTGTAGGAGTTGGTGGTAACTGACAGCTAGAAAAAGCTACCGTATCTATTCTTATTTATCCATTAACTAAACCATATGATATGCAATACCATATAATATATTGATTTGTTCTCACTTTTGGCAGCAAAAACTTTCATAAAAAATACTCTGATAGCTGTCAGCTACCAATATTCCTACGGTTAATTAACTATATATTGTAATTTTTATCTTTATTAGTTTCTCTAGACACCTCGGAGATCGTCAAAAAACAAACCAGAGGTTTTGATAAATTTCAACGTTTCATGACCCCATGGAACCAGAAAAGTGTTTTTTTTAAATGATTATGTCTGTCTGTAACTTACCTCGAGCTAGAGCAGAAACTATTTTATAGATTTGGCTATATGTTGGTATCTTGGGTTTTATTAAGGTCCCTACGAGGGATTTTTTGGAATTAGATAACCTAACCTTAAACATAAGTGTAGTTTACGAAAGGTTAAAAAAAGGGGAAACAATAGTTTTTCTAGAAATTCGCTGCAACGATTTTAATTAAATTTTATATCTAGACTCTGTTTATCACTATAAATAAGATGGGCAATCTCATTTTCTCATAAAAATGACTTTGAGGGTACTTTACTTAAGGGCATTTTTTTAAATTTTCATAACTTCTCCGTAACTATTTGAAATACGAAATATCTTACTATCATAAGGTTGTAGTACTATTAAAGATAAAAATCTTTTATCTGAAATATATATTTATAAAACCAATGACTTCTGAGCTATAAGCAAATATATACACATATTTTTTGTTTTTGAAAATGATTGGTTTCTTATGCTATTTAGGGGACAAAGAAGTTTATCTTTACTCAATTTTTCCGTAACAATAATCCTAGTTCCTAATGCCTTATAAAGTACATTATATTGTTTCATTTATGAGCTTTGTTGTAGTGTTCCTACAAAATTGTTTAGCCCCATTATTTGGCTTCACAAATCTTATGAAATCTTAGTAAATTAAATATTTTAAGCTAAAACCGGGAGAATTTATGAGCGGTACGCCGTACCATTTATTTTTTGTATTTGACGGGAACTTTCTGAACTGACTTAACAAAAACTAGAACATATACAACACCCATATAATTTGTCACTGTAATAAAGGAAACGCACATTTCTCCAATTATAAATTCTTTATCCACGGTAGGAATTGAACCAAGGGCCCACAGATCAGAAGACACCACCGACAGAGCTAAGTTGTCAGACCTTCACTTATATGATTTAATCCGTAAGCCATCAGGCCATACAATCTGTGCACGTTAAATGATCCTTACTACAATGCAAGTCCTATCATCGACTTGTGTTTTTATTCAGGAGGAGGCCAACTACGAGTTCTCCTACCAAGTTCTGGACGGGCCCTCTGGTAACGAGTTCGGCCACCAGGAGTCTCGCACTGGCGAGGTGACGCGGGGGTCGTACCACGTGCTGCTTCCTGACGGCCGCCTGCAGGTGGTAGAGTACGAGGCTGATGGGCAGGGGTACAGGCCCACCGTCAGATATGAGGGTTCTAACAGAGGGGGGTTCCCAGGGTCAAGACGTGGGTTGGTACCAAACTGATATACATCACGGCACAGGGGGTTAAGATACCCTGGTTCTACCTCTGTCTAATGTATAATTATTTCATTTCTATTTTTTAAGATAACTTTCTATCACTTAAAAATATAATTAAAGTAATAGATACATTTATTTTTAAATATTCTAGCCCACCGCCAAGATTTTAAACACGTATGATGATTCATTGAATATTATAAATAGCAATATATATTTCCTAATCATGACACCCTTTCCCTTAAGTTTCTGACCCTTCCACCCTTTAGAAGCTCTCTTGGTGTTAAATGTCTTACTACCCATCATGCTATTCCCATATTTACTCTAATAGTATAGGAAAGGGTGAAATATAATTCATGGGAAGTGTACCATCATTGGCATGGGAGAATATTGGATAACTATTTATAAAATACCACTCACTTTAAACGTGCCTGTGTTCGAACATATAAATCTCTTTCATTAAGAATACTCTCGAGATGAGACTGACTGACTGTTTATTACTAAAAAATGAATGAGATATTAGTAAATCTATTTACGTAAATGAATAAATAAATTTATGAATGATGTTACCTACGTAAGACGTAATGGGATGGCTCGAAATGAAACTCTCTATATGAAAGGATTTCGCTTTCATTAAGTGAGGTTTCAACCTACTAGACCTGAATACATAACAATATTTTTAACAGATTGTTTTAATTTTTATCGTACATTTCTTTATTTAGTTTATCTAATTTTTGGAAATATTGTATAATCCAATTAATTTGTGTTACAAATGAAAATGAGCTATAAAAATCTGCAAAAAAGAATGCAAAAAAATAAAAAAATAATTCAAGCCATTTGTACATTTAAAATAATAAACAATAAAAGTCTTTTTGAAAATTACAATCAGTTATGTGAACGGAAAACACAAGGTTAGCGTTTTGTGTATGGAAAAGAGAAAGTGTGAAAGTGTAGGGAGGAGGTAAACCAGCTTCCTGCCAGGGTAAAGTCTTTATCTGCGAACCATTATAGCAAGGGGATGGAGGCCTCAGACTCTACAAGTGAAGAAGGAAGATTTAAAGCATGTGTGACCTGAGATAGTACCCACACATCGTACCTCTTTAAACTCACCAATATGGCAACATTGTTAACTGTACCACCATATAGATTATTATAATGATACCGGTTTTGTTTTATTACTGTGTTTATTTATGTGAGTAGTCACGATTTTTATGGAAAAGCCTTTTATAAAACAATAAAATCTGTATAAAATATAAAGTAACTTAGTTTTTGTACGGTTAATACTTTCCTAAACCAATATCCAAATAAACTTTTTGTTATTCCTTTTGGAATTCCTTGACCTTTCCTATAGTTAATGCGTTCAAACAAGTAGCATCAAAATGTATTTGAGAGGATACTTATTGTAGTTAATGCCTTTTAACAGTTTGTTGAGTCTCACATTCTATGTCCAAACGTGTGTGTTTTAATTTATTAGAAATGACTATGTCCCCATAAATTACTATGAACCCCCAAAAATTGCTTGGCAGTATCTTTTTTTGTCTTTGAATTTTTTGTTCTAATCTAGAAACGTAAAATAAATAGTTTAAAATCATTGATCATTTTACGGTTTTTCCTCCTTTGTTTCTCAGAAATCAATAACCGAGTGAAAGTGACCAGCGATGTGTAATAAAAATTACAAATCTCAGATCATATGATATCAGGTTTAACAATATTGTTTTAGTTATATTTATAACTGTCCAAATAGTTTATTCCTATTCAAATAATACTGTAGCTCTTAGTTTTCTTAAAAATATATATATATATATATTTTGATGCAAGATATGTAACTCTCCTGCACAACAGAAATGGATAAAATACATTACAAGCGTATTTATTTATTAGGGGATGTACTACAAAATTGTTTTATTTTTACCTACAAATTAAGGGTAGCTTACTGATGAGAAATTTCTTTTAATTGCAAATTTTTCGAAATTATTTTAATGAATTTTGTTTAAAATGCATATCTATGATTAATTCGAAATGCCAAATAACACTATGTAATTAGTTTTTGGGGAAAAATTTTTCAAGGGCTTACTGTTGACTAATTTAAAAAAAAATTGTAATATTTTACGAATGACTAACTATTTTGTTCTAAGTGGGTATCTTGGTAGTTTTTGACATGACAAATAACAGCGCATACCTAATGGTTTTTGGGTTAAACATTAATTTGTAAGTTGTTCACGGATTGATTTTTTTTAACTGGATATATTTTTAAAGTAACGGTAGTGATTTGATACTAAATTAGTATCTTTGGAATGTTTGACATGAAAAATAATCCCTGTATACTTGGTTTTGGGTAAAATTTAGATAAAGGGTTGTTAACTGAGTGATTTTTGAAAATTTGAATTATTTTGAACTTAGTTTTAATGATTTTTCTTAAAGTGTATAGCAATGCCATACAGTGCGTTGTATAATATTAATAACTTGCCTAACCCCCAGATAACAGGTAATTAAGGTAGTTAATACATACCAATTAGGTGACCATATCGTATAAAAAGGCGTCACTCTCGCAATAGACTTGACTGCTGATAACAGAAAGATCGGGGTTTTAATAATGGTCAGATGTAATGGGGATGATATTTACTAAATTTTTTCCACTATCTTCACGCTAATACGGGTACACCTCTTCTAAATTCAACCTCTCTTTTCCTTACCCAACCAGTGTAATTAGTAGGTACAGTAGCCCCATGGCTTCTTTGGTGCTGACTAACAGCTGACGGCTTTGAAAAGTTACCGGACCAAATTATGTATCCCTACGCCGATCCATATGATCAGCAAAAACATGAGTTTAGCAGTTGTCAGTTCTGACAGTCAAAATTTAAGTATATACCTAAATGTTTACTGTCAAAAGTCAGCTGTGAGCTGTCAGTCAGCACCAAAGAAGCCACGGGGCTACTGTACAGTACATAGGCGTATAGCCCGCTCGAAACAGGCATCAATCATATCGTGGTGCAGTTTCTCGATGTCATCATTAGAAAACAATACAATATAGACCAGTAAAATTCCTTTAAACCGATAAAAAAATATTACAATAAAATTGAAAAATAATTATTTTAAATTGAAAAACCTATTTTGATGATCTCAATAGTCAGTTGTTGAGAGAAGATTGATAAAAAAAATGCACCTATATATCTCTTTAAAGTGTAATATTGTATTTTAATATACCTGTTAATCAGCCGGGTTATGGACCTCTTAGTTTGTGACAGCAACATTAATAAGCCTGCTTCAGTGGTTGCATGATATAAGGTGTCCTTCTCACGATAGACTTGACTCCCGATGACAGGAGATTGGGTTTTGAATCTCGGACGTTATTTTACACCCTCCCCCCATGAAAATATGGACATACGTTCTTTGAATTTAACGTTTCTCATCCCTAACTCATTAACCTATCAATGTATGATGGTCAACAATCTAAAGATTGGTTGCAGTAGTTCTCAATTCTGTTCTTCTTTCTGCTTTCCTCTTCAGTTCTTGGTATGTTTTGTGACCAACTTTTCAATTATCTGGCCAATCAGTTTAGTCTATTGCGAGAGTAGCACCTTAGACCATAAGTCCACTGAAGCAGTTAATTTGATATTTTCCTAGTACAAATGGGTACAAACTTAACAGCAAGTAAGACCTAAAAGAAACTGATTTTAGTCTCATTAGAAAGCTCAGTGAATGTGCGAAACAAAATAATTAATGTACAATTTAGTTCAATCCGCATCGGCGGGTAAGTGGCTTCAACGTCGATCTCTTATACTCTGCTTTGCCAGTAACGGAGGTAGTTTTAGAGTCTTGGTTTAGTGTGTACTCAGAGTAGTTTTTAATAATGTATTTACGAATCCTCTCCACGTGACACATGATTAAAGATTTGATAATATAAGGAATTTCCTAGCTCTGAACCTTCTTTTAACGATAAAGCCTACTTGGTGAGTTTAAAGCCTTATTTATTAACTTGACGCATTTAAGGGGGCTGCCTGCTGGAGTGCTGGAATGCGTTACAGATGTTCAGAAAATAGGTCATGATTAAGTAGAGTTTTATTTTTTTCCAAACTTGACTCAAGCAAAAATGAAGATAAAAGATGGGAACATGCTTATCTAATACTCGCAACCTTAAATTTTGATAAACTATACATAAAAAAATCAAAGAAAATTCTAAATATTGTCACAGTTCTGTGACGAGGGTAACTACTAGATAATCCTAGATACAACCTTTTAGAAACAAATAAAGTAATGAGTTTAAAGCCTTATATATTAAAGTTGACGCATTCTAAGTAACTTACCACTCTAGGCACGAGTATATGAGATGAAAAGAGTGGGAGGAAAATTATAGTTTATCTTATTTATCTGCAAACAAAACTCTTCCGCTTCCGTTTAAGAGAGAAAACATTCACAATTCTAACTGAACCTGGATAGCATTGATTTGTACTTAAAAATACACTTTTTCTTGTTTATTGTTCTAGATAAATAGGCCTGTATTTTTCCATGGGACTTTTTAATGCATCTATAAACCTATTCATCAAGTAGTCTAAATTTTAGGCGATAAAAAAAAGTTTTAAAAACACTTATGGATAAAAAATAATAAGTTTGTGACAATTTAAGACGATTTGAATCATTTAAGTATATATGATTTTTGGTTTCAATGTTATATAAATCCCCAGAGTAAAACCTAAACACATTAAAAAGGGAAATCATATCTTAACTTGCCACTACGTCACTAGTAGGTAGGCTAACATCGTTATGATGTTTGTAAAGAAATATCTTGCCGAATCAGTATCTGACATGCACCTCTACTGTCTTAGAGTTGTCTATATTTTGTAAGAAGTGAGAGTACATTTCATCTCTACGTTCAATTTATGTACCCATCATTATCGATGACCCTTGGTAACCTTGAAAACCACTAAAGTAGTGTTGCTATAATCTCTGTCTTGATTAAGAGATCCTTCAAGCCAATAATTTTTGTTCTGATCATCACATGATTGATACATTAAAATTTCCAATTTCTTTGAAACTTAAATTTATTTTAAACAAATTATCACAGTAAATTAAAAACTAATAATTAGTTCAAGCTTAAATATAATATTTAGCATCGCGTCTTACTACCGGTTCGGGTTATACGCTTCAAGCTTAAAGACACGATAAAATAATGTGTTATAAAATTTGCACGTGAACATATTATGAATTAAACCCTTGAAATTTGAAATATTAAGATAATACTGAGTTATTAAATATTTATTTGTGATCAAAGCAACACAATATTTATTAATTTAAGGTGCAGTCTTTGACGGACGTGTGAGAGAGAACGTTATTAAGTTTCGTGTTGCCCAATTGACTCGCCAGAAACTTTTATACTAAATTACTTTTAATAACTCTGGTTGAATTAATGTGACTAGCTCTCCACATTTTATATTTAATGTCTTGTATATGGAATACTATCTTATATTGACAAAGAACAGCTTCCTCTTACCAGCAAGATTGACCGAATGAAGTGTGTATCTAATTTCTACGTGTCAAGATCATACGAGTATTTATGCAGGACAATTAGATTCGCTTCCTTAGGTTTTTTTTAAAAGAATAAGTAGCTGTATAGTATCTTAACTACAGATTCTGAATAATATATTTTACTAATGAAATATATGAAAGCGTTTATTATATCAGTGCACAACTTATGCACTCGTTTAAAAAAAACCTCAAGGGGGGTTGCGCAGTCCAAATATCTAGTCTGATTTGTTGATAACTGGGAAGTTCAGGCTCTAGTCCTATTCAGTTATACGGGTTATGTTTTTTCCTTAAATAATCTCTCACTCTCCCTTCACTCAAATTTGGATATGTTTATTCTAAGCTCTTCCTGAAACATCCATGTCCTTTTAGTGTGATTAAATGTGAACAACTCTGGTGGCAATACAATGTGGTAGACGAAAATAAGACTGTGATAAA
>CABFOW010001073.1:120198-132502 GCA_902141385.1 Timema californicum
GGAATGCCAGGCCTCCACCGTGGTTCGGATTCCACGTTAAACTGTAGGTCCTCCATTTCATCTCACAATCACCCTACCATTACACATTAGCGTAAGTGCGTATAACCCGAACGGGTAGTAAGACGCGGTGCTAATAATAATAATAATAATAATAATAATAATAATAATAATACATTCTTTCAATGATATGTTTTTGGTTATGCTGAGAATTGAATCCAAAGCCCCTGGCTTAAAAGGCAGGTGAACTACAATCTGAGCTAAGGCACATGAAAGAGGAACGAATAATAAAAGTTTACATCATCTAAAGTAAATGCCCAAACTTGACTTGTGTTTAATCCTTCCTTTTGCCTCTCAAAATACATGGAGGAGTGAATGAATGGAATAATTAATTGAAGTGTTGTAGACATCTCTGTTTCCTATTTGCTTAGACATGCCACATGGGAAACTTTAGAACAAGAGTCACACTAGCCAACCACATACTATTAAATTACCTAATGAGTTTCAATAGATAGTTTCAATACAATATTACGTTGTTCATTGTATTATGTTGTTATAAAACTGTTATTACGCGTAGCCTATTTGTTTTGATAAACTGCTTACTGATAGTGTAAGCCAATTAATAGATATGCACTTAACTTAAAAGTATATAACAAATAAAACATAATACATAAGCGTCATAATACAAAATGAACGATTACCAACTTAAGATGGGGATATAGGAGACGTGACAAAAGGTAAGTGTGGTTGCAGTTTTTATAGAAAAAATTATTTTGACAAAAATATATATATTTATCCAGTAGAAACATAGATGTTAGTTATTTTCACATGGTAATATCATTAGTTGTTGAATGTCTGTCATGAGCATAGTGGTATTATATGACCAACTTTTTAAATAAATAGAAAAGTTGTCATTTAATTACAGGATCCTCTTGAGAAAGATTCAAGGAATGTTGAGTTCACCATGTGAAGTAAATTTAATCACTATGTTTCTACTGAAGAAATATTTGATATTTTTTTACCAATTATTTTTTTCGATACAAAAACTGTAGAAATGCTGACCTTTTCTAGTTTCCCTTACACTCCCACCTTAAATTTTTTTTAATACCAAACACGCTCACAGTTATGTATATTTGTTTATACACCACGTCTTACTACCCATTTGGGCTATCCGCATATTTACACTAATGGGATATAAATGAAGAAATTAAAATTTAGTGATGTCTTAGACCATGTGAGTACTGGAGCGAGTAATTGAGACAACTTTCTATTTCATTTATTTAAGGTATTCAACATGCACTTTCTGAACCAACTATGACTTATAAACTAACTTAAATATGAAAGAGACACAACATCCAGCCCTCAGCCGTTGCCCACGGGTGCCATGATGTCCACCGAGCCTTTTGTATCTGCCCGCCACATTTTGACCCCAACTGAAATGTTTTTGACTAATAATTTTAATCTGTCACTTTTACCTCCCTCTCAGTCCTCTTTCTTTGCCGGCTCATTTACAAAGTATGTTTTTACTCGGAACCACCGTAGTTTCAAGCTGAATAGTTTTGCTTTTCCCTAATCTCAAAGACCTACCCCCTTCTATCATTCTCTTCACTCTCACTAATACCATCCTAATACTTCCTATTTAAACACAGAATAAATTTATATTTTAAAAATGTACCCAAGCACCAAAATGGTGGTGAGTAGTTTAATAGTTCCTTGTGTCTTTATTTTGGTCTTGTTACAACTGTCAGTAAAGGAGTATTTTTAAAATTTATTTTTTGTAAGCTTGTTGGGGCTTTAAACCACCCTTACCCCCGCCCCCCCATGGCTAAGACCTTGAATACTACCCACAACCACATTCAACGTCACAATCACTGTTGTAATCTTCGTGAAAAAATAGTTTTGAGCCCTAAGAGGTTACAAAATTCTATCATAGTCATTGTAAAAACAGTTAAAAAGTAATTTATCATATCAAACATGGACAAATTCATGTTGAGCACTTTCCAATCTTAGAGATTCAATTAAAAATTGATGGAGCTCTACTCTACACTGGCATGCTCGAGATTATAATTATAATTATAATATTAGTGATAATAATAAAGTCTTATTCAATTATCTTTAAAATATAATGTTGGCCAACACCCAGAAGACCAATACTGAAAAACTACATCGTAAAACAACATTATACATTTTTATAGCTAATTTTCTATTATTTTATTAGCACTTACTAACCATTCAGGTTATACGCCTATGTACTGATTATACCAATGGATTGGGGATTAAAAAGGTTTAATTGAGAGGAATTGCACCCGGATTTGTGGGGAGGGGGAAACCATCTAGGAAAACCACCCTCAGTGCACCCTACCGGGATCGAACCCCCAATATAAGATTAAAGTACATAATGATAGGGGAGTTTAAAAAAAATAAACCTCCGTGTTTGGCTTTTCTTTTGTGATTAAATTCGCCAAATTTAGAGTTTGTGCTGCGGATTTAATGGCCAAAAGGTCTAAATTGGTTAGAGGTAATGCTAAAAAATAGTTTAGGATGTATAAAGATTATAGAAGTAACATGTATGCCTATATTTTCATTAGAAAGCTTACTACAAATGTTACAATTGAAAATACTAAACACAAAAGGCCTAGCTGCAAAACTGACATTATAATATAGCCGAAAAGGATAGGGTCTAATTAAGTAGACTGAATATGAGTAGCTCAAGCTATAAGTAGGGTCTAGTGAGCTGCACTGGATATAATTAACTCAAGATAGGGATAGGGTGTAGTGAGGGGGACTGAATAAGACTAGCTCGATATAGATACAGGGTCTAGTGAGATGCACTGGATATAATTAACACAAGATAGGGATAGGGTGTAGTAAGGGGGACTGAATATGACTAGCTCGATATAGATATAGGGTCTAGTGAGCTGCACTGGATATAATTAACTCAAGATAGGGATAGGATGTAGTGAGGGAGACTGAATATGACTAGCTCGATATAGATATAGGGTCTAGTGAGATGCACTGAATATAATTAACACAAGATAGGGATAGGGTATAGTAAGGGGGACTGAATATGACTAGCTCAAGATAGGGATAGGGTGTAGTGAGGGGGACTGAATATGACTAGCTCGATATGAAAATAGGGTCTAGTTAGATGCACTGGATATAATTAACACAAGATTGGGATAGGGTGTAGTGAGGGGGACTGAATATGACTAGCTCGATATAGATATAGGGTCTAGTGAGATGCACTGGATATAATTAACACAAGATAGGGATAGGGTGTAGTGAGGGGGACTGAATATGACTAGCTCAAGATAAGTATATTAGATTTACTTTTTAATTGCAGCAATGAATATTAGAATTACTAATGCTATAGAGCAGTGATCCTCAACCTTTTTAAATCAAGGGCCGATTTTCTCCAAGCTAAAATGTTGTGGTCCACACCTTACATAAAACATGTCACACATAACCTAATATTCCATCTTCATGTTAGTACAGTTGTACCCAATATAATTTTGCCATAATGTTAAAATAACCTAAAATCTAAAACAAATCATAGTAAAAATGTGGAAATTAAATTTTAAAATTAAGTTTATTCCATAGAAAATAAATTTTTACCCATATAAAAAGGTATTGTTAAAAATTATTTCGGGTCTAATTTCAATAAGACACTATGCAATGCTTTTTATTAACTAATTTTTCAATATTGCCTTTAATGCCAGATGTACTAATTTGAAGGGAGCTTTCTAAGTGGGCGTCAATCAGTCGGTTCCTCAATTTTGACTTTGCAATGTTCATCCTTGAGAAAAGTTGTTCACAGCTGTAGGTATTACCAAAGAGTAATGCTGTGAGCAGAGCATTAGTTCGAAGATTAAAATGGTTTTTCTTCAACATATTTTGAGTAAAATGTCAAAAGACCTTCATTCATATATTTTTCTTTTAAATCTGTACTACACTGCAACGCAATAATCTCCATTTGCACATTGCTCGGCAAGTCCTCAATACAAACACTAAATGGAGTGAAAAATATGTTGAATAATTTTTTATTTATTTTTTATGATAAAATTAGAGCTTAGATATAATTAAGGAATAGTACAGGTATAACTTCAGTGAATGATTAGTTCATAGACTTAATAGGTCCAATTAATTTCAATGAGTTAGATAGTACATGGTCAACATAAGAGTGAAAGTAGAGTTTATTGCCTAGGAGAACAACTAAATTATTGGTAAAAAGGGAGCACACTATGTTATCCTTGACCAATTTACAAGGGAAAAAGGTTTTTTTAAATATATAAATTCGCTTTTTAATCTATAAAAATAAATATCAGTTTTATTAGACCATTGTAAAATACTATTTGTATCATTTTACTTATCTTAAAATCTGTAATTTGATTCTTTACGTAATATAAAATAACTTTAGCTCATCAAAGCTTAATAAATAATAATAATAATGTTTGTTCAATTTTTTTCAAAAATTCCAAATTTGAAGCGACATACGCACATAGACAGATTTAATAATCAAACATATAATAAGCTTTTTAAACGTTATTTATAGTTTGAATCAACTTTAAGCAACCATGGAAAGCTTTCGAGTGTTTCTTGATGGTTTCTTTTAAAGGTGAGAGCTCATTTCGCCCACGCCCAGCCCCCAATCTGGAGGACCACCCTTATAGACTGTCCGCGACTGCTTATTCAATATATTCGCAGCCACCCTTTATATCTGAAGGCCGTATCCTCTATTTGCAACATGAAGGCGTACTTTACCGTTGATGATAGAAACCCACGAAACAGACAACTATGGGTGAAAATTTTTCAAACGTGTCATTGTTATTTCTTATTAATTTAAGAAGAAGAAAAACCCTCTGATTAAAATTTATGAAAATTATAATGAAATATAAGAGTTTTTCCAGGCTGTCTAAAATTCCTTTGTTCTTTCTTATCTAAATGTTTGAGGGCGACCACAACGTCCTCTTGTGTTTACAACATGTTTGTTGATCACTTTGTATTTTACGCTTTGTGTGGCGTATATTATTTGATGCAAGTAATATCAATCCCACGGCCCTCAATACCTACTTTCACTAAGAACCCCGCAGGTTCGAATACCATATAATAAATATGAGAAGTAGAGTATTATTTGAATTTACATAAAAATGTGTATCAAAGTGACTGTGCAATATTTAAAGAAACAACTAAGTCATCAACACTTCACGACTCTCTTCAGTGGCTGAATTGTCTAAGGCGTCACTCTACTGGGTCTAAGATGTCAGTCTGCTGGGCTGTTTATTACGGGGAAAAGGGGTTCGAATCCCAATTGAATCAACTGAGATTGTTTCTTACGAGATGATTTTTCACTCTCCTTCCACAAAAATGCTGGTAGATTATGTCTAAAATACTTAATCCCTTATCCCTATCCCAATAGAGTAACTATCATATATGTGTATAGCCTGAACAGGTAGGAAGACGCAGTAATAAAAGAAAACACTTTATGGTATTACTACAAATTAAATACGTAATAAACATCTTGAGTTTGGGATGCCGACAACTTTATTTTTTCTTAGCGTATGTCACCAAAGTTTGTCGGTTATACATTCCTGGTTTTCTAGCGACATTAGTGGATCTATAACTGTCTGTTGAGTTTGAGACATCACGCAGGTGCAATTACTTCATTATGAGATGATATGATAATAATAAGGATGATTATTTGGTGCTAGTAGAGGTCTTAATTAATTTAAACTTAATTACCGAGACCGTGGAGACTATAGGAACAATTTCCTCTTAGAGGCCCCGGTTGCTCACCATTAGACCAAAAGGTCGACCAATTTAATGTTAGTAGTATAATAACATAGCTAAGTAATCAAATAAATGGTCAAATGACACCTGGACACGGGAATCGAACCTGGGATATTTTTATCAACGTTACAGCGCTCTACCATTGAGATAGCCATGGATCTTTCCTGGTTCAGGGTCATTCTTCACTAATATTTTAAAGCAGTCTGTGTCATTTTTAAATTTATTCGATTATTATCGAGATGCGACTCCGACACCTTATCTCAGTCGGCAGCGTATCTTCCTACTGAGCTAAGGGTCCCGGCCTCAATTACCGGCATGACCGAACATTTATCATTGATGTAAATGTGGGCTTACCCTTTAACATTGATCAATTGACGTACGGAGACTGGATATTGTTGTTGTTCTAGTCTTAAGATAGATTATGAAGCTACGCAAGCCTAGATAGCCGGTGGTGGAAAAATATATAACTTAAATAAAACACTGACCTAAGCCACAGGCTGGAAACAGTAATGGAAGTAAAAAAAAATCGATATATGGCTCATGTCTTTAGTAGTTATAATAATTCTACCCCCAAACTTTACCTTTCATATAAACTTAATTGTTTTCGGTTGTTTTCTTCCATATACATATGTAGGCCTAATATTTATCTGAATTATATTATGTCTAGAACTTCATGGACCCTATTGCATAATTTTACATCCTGTTGATAGTAGGGATTCAAACCAAAATAATTATCGGTTTTAATTCCTGTTCCGGTTCTTCAAACAAAATTTTAAAATTTAAGGTGCTGGTTTCAGTTCTAGAGAAATTAAAGTTTCTGTTCTTTTCGGTTTTTAGCTATTTTTTGATTCTTAAAATTTTTATTTACTAGTTTTAGTTCCATTAAAATATTTGTGAATAGAATATACTATTAAAAATAATTTACTACGTAAAGGGTTATTTATATTAAATATAAAAAATAATTCAAGGATTTGATAACTGTGCACAATTTATTTAATATTCGGGGTTCTATTTGAGCAGGAGATTTTTTTTGTTGCCAAAACTATAAAAAATTAATAAAAAATAGCCTCTGGGGTCTATTGATAAAGTTTCTGGCTACATATACAGAGGTACTAGATTCTTTCCCCTGCATTTTCCCAGAATTTTCTGTGAAGCAATGGGTCTGGAACGGAGTCAAACTCAGCCTCTTAATGACATTTTATGAGAAGCTACTTGAATAAAGTAGTGCCTCCGGTTTAGAAAAAGTGAGACTATCAGCCGAAGAATTCATCGTGCCGACTACATGATACCCTCTATCCACTCCGTGAAAGTTGGTACTATATTCACCAGTAGAAGGAGGCCGATCATTCAGTTTGGTTTGATGGTGGGCTGGTGCCATAGAATTTTATGTTAATTAATTAATATAAAAGGGAAAATTTTATATTAAACATAAAATTAAGTTTAAGAAAGAATACCATAAAATACAATTATGATTTTTTTTAAACGTAAAGAACCTTTAAAAACCTATACGAACCTTTATTAATCTAAAAATATATCAATTTCTGGATAAGGTTCTTAAGAAATTCACTTTTTGGGTTGCTGTGTTGGTTCTGGTTGGTTTCTTTAAAATAACTGTTAGTTTCTCTTATCAGTTTTAGTTCGGTTTTCGGATTTGGTTTGACTCCCTGGCTACTTTTGAACATTCGCAAGTTAAATGTTAGACTACTATGTTAAAATTCCTTTTCCTATTATAAAATTTAAAGTAAACCTCTAATATTAGTTTTACAGCTTAGGAACAAGAACACAAAAGATTTAAGTGTATATAAAATTCGAATTTCAACCAGGCTTATTTATATTAAATTTACTAGCAAGACATAAAATAACTACAAATATGTCTAGGAAGTCAATTTTTTCGATCCAAATCAAAACCGAGGGTGGGTATTAAAAATATAATATAAGCTTTTTCAAAGCTATAGGCCTAATATTTTTCTTGGTGATTTATGCATATAAGACTTTATATATATTTATGAAATGATATACACCAAATATAATTAGAAAATTTTATTTACTTTACAATTTTTTTTCCAAGCTAATACAGCTAATTATTATCAAAATGAGAAATTACATTTCACCTGCTTCAGTGGATATATGGTCTATGGCGTGACTCTCGTATTTGACTAGACTAGACTACCGTTGACAGGATTATCGGGGTCCGAATCCTGGTCAGGTGTACTGAGGAATATTTTTCCAAAATGGTTTTACACTTGGACTTTACCTCCCAGGGCTGTGTTACCTCCACGAAAATATGTGTGCACTTCTTCTAAATTAGCGTTACTAGTGTATATGCGTATAACTTGAACATATAGTAAGACGCGGCGTTAACAAAATGATACATTTTTACCGAGCATATTTTGCATGTAAACATTAGCTCTAGCGAAAATAGCACCACAAAATATAAAAATAAAGGTTTGTTTTAGCTGTTGAATTTTTTGCGGGGTGGTAGGGGAGATTATTGAGGGGTGTAGGAAGGGACCAAGCTTTCGTAGCTGTCAAAGCCAAGACAAGTTGAAACTAATTCATCTTTGAAGCACGGTAAAAATATTCTTAGCTATCCACCCTTAGTCCACACATTGTGAATTTAAATTTATCTTTGCCAGACGATCTAACTTCCTGAGACTTGAAGAGTTTTCCAGACAACCGACACAATCTTTAAGATCGCCCGAAGCCAGGTGAATGTATTGCATCTCACTTTTCTATCAGCCACACCTCTCCTGAGGCGCTAATGCGGTGTTAGTTATGAGGCGAAGATGATGCAACTGTATCTTTTTTTTTCTTTCTTCATATTATTGTATCTGAAAAAAAGAGCACATTGAACGTTAGAGTGAAGGCTACTGTTATGAATTATTATTATTATTATAACACAGCAACTCTGGGCCTACGCCCCTCCCGAGTATATTACCATCTTCTAGTCTGTGTGAATCTAGAGGAAGGGTGAAAGGGGTATTGGGAGGGGCAAGGGGTGTTGGTACGAAACTAGTTCAATAATGTTACGAAAACCTGATGGATGATTAGTGATTCATCTACAAGATTGAAAGCGCTTCTTGGTAACAGTGACCCCTATCTAATGGAGTTAATTAGTATGCCAACAACCATTGCCATAAGGTTTTTAAACTACTTTTTTTTTCTCTATAAGAATCATGGTCATCATTATTTTCCCTAGAGATGCTTCACAGAATATAAAAGCTGAAAAATACGGACTGAAAATCATTCGAGCTCAAAGTTTCGTTCAGTTAACAATATACTTTTATAGATTTGAAGATGGTGAAGGTGAGTTATATAAAACAGTCCGAACCTAAAAGTATTTTTTTAGTTATCACATAATTCTATTCATTACTATTAATAAAATTAAAATTAATGCATTTTTAATTCATAAAAAGTAATATGTTTAACTGAAGAGCATGTCTCTCACTCAAGTAGATTATCTATTTTAATAATGGCAAGCTAATGATAGCAAATATTCCAGCAGGCGTGGACAAAAGGACTCTGGTACCATTATTACAATTGCATTACATTATTATAATTATTTGTTCTGGCTATTTTATATTAGGTAAACTCCAGTGGTGGATTTATATTATTGCCATCTAGGGGCTACACAGATCTTTCCACCCTCAACCCGAAAACCCCTTCATACTGATGATCACCAAAAACACGCTAAACTAATTTTTTTATTGCTCAGCTACTCTTCATCTACTGGCTTTTATTTCAATTTTTTTTTAAAATTTAATTTGCCACCCTTATGATTTTGCCGGCCTGGGATATAGCCGCCTCCTCAGCCCTCCTGTAAATTCACCCCTGGCTAAAACTAGTTTTGGCTAAGGTAGTCAATGAATTTATATTGAGGTAAGCAATTTTGAAATTCTACATCAAATTTGGAATAGTGTGACAATGCCAAACTCTTGCTTCAGTCAATATGAGTCTCAGAAACAAAATAAATTTAAATAATAATGCCGAATTGAGTCGGAAATAGTACGAAATATATTAATTTGTTTCTATCCGATTGGACACGCTTTTATAATATTTGTAATTAGTTTAGGTCACATTCAGATTAATAGTTGTATAGTCTGGAATCACGAATAAATTCATAATACAATAATAAGAGTTACTAAGATATTTATTTAAATTTTAAAAATATTTCTAAAATGTTTTCCATCTATCTAAATAATGAGAAACTGAAAGAACATAAATATATTAACTATACATTTATTGAAGGGTTTGTATATGGTTTCCAGGATTGGCGAGCCTTTGTTGATTAGGTAATATAATATAGATTTAGGGTCTGTACATAACTAAACACAAGATATATACTACGATATAGGGAAAATAGTGAGTGACTAACTTAATATATGCCGTTAGGAGCTCAAAAATTCATTGCAGCACTTACAAAAGTAAGTGAACTATCCTTATCTTCAGATAGCCAGCCCACCTCTTTACACCCTATTTCTTTTAGGTCAATTCTAATGCTACTCTCCAATATAAGTCTGGTGTACTTAAAGAAAAAAAAGTTATAGCAACAGATTTTTTTCCAGATTTTAACTTATGGTCACATAACTCTAGTAAGGGTTAGTAATGAAATAAGGCACTAATCACTACAATGTTTACCTGCTTTGCAATTTATATTTTAAATTGAGATCTTTGTATTCAATCCAAATAAACATTTTTACATAACACAAGAAAGATACACAGGGAAAATATGGAGTATTTATATGTAACGTTACCCACTTCCTTGGCCGAATGGTCTAAGGTGTCACTATAGTGTTAAATTAGCCTGATGATGACGGGGAGATCGGAGTTCAAACCCCGATAGCATCTACTGAGGTTGGTTTTTCCTAAGTCGTTTCCCACTCTCATTTCATGAACATGTGGGTAAATTACCTCTAAGGGATTCTTTCCTAATCCCTACCCCATTAGAGTAGTTAGCATATATGCATATAACCTGAACAGGTAGTAAGATACGGTGATAAATATATAGGCTTATGTCTTGATATTGTATGATTGTAAAATTTCAGATGATCTTAATGCTGGTGGCTACCGCCTTTGTCGCCGTAGTCGCTGAGCCCCCTGTGGGAAGGGAGTACCTACCCCCGTCAAACACCGGGGTCGCAATAGGCCGTTCCTCCCTCTCTGGACGTTACAACGCTCCTTCCACCAGATACGGAGCTCCTTCTTCCTTTGGAAGGTCCAACGGAGGTCTTTACCGGCCGATACTCCACACCTTCCCTCGCTTCCAGGAGAATCAACGGTCTCGCAAACCGTTACAGTGCCCCATCAGCCACCGCTAGCCGATTTGGTGTACCTTCTAACCAATATGGTGCTCCATCGGCCGCCCCTAGCCGATTTGATCTCTCTTCGAACCAATACAGAGCTCCCATTGCTACCAGCCGCTTCAACGCTCCTTCGACTGAATATGGCGTTCCTTCTAACGAATAACGACTCTTTCTCCAACGGATTCAACGCTCCTTCTTCTCAGTACGGTGCCCCCACTGCCTCTAACCGATTTGCCGCCCCTTCAACTCAATATGGTGCACCTTCCGTAGCTTCTAACCGGTTCAACGCTCTATCCAACACTTATGGTGCACCTTCAGCCTTCTCCAGGGGCCTGGGTGGACCTTCTACACAATATGGTGCCCCATTTGGAGGGTACAGAAGCTCAAGAAGACTCCCTGGCCGTAAGTATATTATTTTTCCTATTAGTTTGACAGCTTAGTTTAGGTGTCCGTGCCTTTGTTTTTAAAGCTAAGAGTTACGGAGTAGATGTTCAGAATGACAACAAATATATCCTATTAGTGAAATTATAGTTTCCTCTATAGCATTTAATAGTTAATGGTTAGAGAATAAATGGTTTATATGTCTTTTCTAGAATTAAGTTTGTTTATAAGTTGTGTGCTGATTTGATTGCCATGAAACACTCCGAGTATATAAAAATTTAAAATATTCCCTAAATATGTATGTGGAGTACTTTTAAAAGCGATGCATTTATTTAATGTATTATTCCTATTTCATCTCCACCATAAATTCAGATGAATATACTAGTTCGTGTTTTCTTTCAGGAACCCGCCAACTACGAGTTCAACTACGAGGTGCAGGACTCCGAGAGCGGCGCCGAGTTCGGTCACGAGGAGACGCGTCAAGACGAGAGCGCTCAGGGCTCATACCGCGTCTTGCTGCCTGACGGCCGTCTGCAGATTGTCGAATACCGGGCTGACGAGGAAGGTTACAAGCCTGAGATCAGATACGAGGAGACCGCGTACTCTAGGGACAGTCAGGGATCCTACCCCGCTTACAGGGCCGGACAGGGACCTTACTAAGGGGCCAGCAATTACCTTGTAGAATGCACACCTTGATACACGTTATTGTACATAGTTATTTTTTAAACGTAGTGTTTTATACTGTGATATGAATATAATGTGGACATATTGTCTATTATTTATAACGAAGCTAAATAAATAAAAATTTAATTAGATTTATGTTTTAATTTTTTCAA
>CABFOW010001073.1:137158-158180 GCA_902141385.1 Timema californicum
TTGTGAATGTGGGGAATGCCAGGCTTCCACCGTGGTTTGGATTCCACGTTATACTGTAGGTCCTCCATTTCATCTCACAATCACCCTACCATTACACATTAGCGTAAGTGCGTATAACCCGAACGGGTAGTAAGACGCGACGCTAATAATAATAATTCAAGGTATCGATAATGTGAGAGTATTTAGTCATTGAGCTTCAGCCAAGAACCTCTTATAAACACTTGTTTTAATCCCTTTTGGGTTGAAATTATGCCATCTCCTTGCACGTGGGAAGGGAATGTACGATTAGTTTTTTTTAGATCAGTTTAAGTTTGAAAACTACGCTGATTGCGTTAAAGATTCCATAAACCAAATTCTAACTCTTGTTGCTATGTGAAAAAGTGATTATTTAAGGCTTTTTTTTTATATATATAATATATATATAATTTTCAACCCCGCTTCCTCCCCCCCACATAAGGGATCGTAATATTTTCAGTCCCCTGCCTCTTGATCCCTATATTTTACGTTTTTTTTACGATTTGGTGAATTAGGTATTTTTAACCATTTAACTATTTGTATACATAACTAAGGATTGGTAATAAAGAGAGTGATATGAAATATTTAGAGTAAATTAATTGCGGTTAGTAAACGAAATATAAGTGAAATTTTATGGTTAAAACAATTATTTTCTGACAAAAAATTTCTTTTAATTTAGTCTCACCAAAAGATTTGATAAAAAAAAACCTTACGGTAAGAAAAGTGGATTCTGTTCCGCCCTCCTACCTTGTAAGAAAACGTAAGATAATAATGAAATCCTCCTATCCCAAACCACCTATACAATTATAAGGATGGCCCCTTACGAATAACTGCTAGGAAGTAGTATGAGCTAAACTTGTTGAATGTCTGGGTGTGATGATTACACTGGATATCATCGCTGAGGGAACTGCGTGTTCACCATTGGAAACAGCGTTGTCATCTTCTTGTTTAAGTGTGGTTAATCTACTCTCAATTAAAATACAATTTTCGCAACGTTGGTTAGTTGAGGCTACCTTTAGAAATAACTGAGAGCGAGGAGATTTGGCAACAGTTAACTGAGAGAGAGAGAGAATGAAGATAAAGCTTTTCTCCAAAAGACCTGCAGTTCCCTCAGGTGATATTGGGTTTAGCAAGGGAGGGAGAGAAAGAGAGAGAGAGAGAATCAAGATTAACAACTAGATGAGTAAATCTATCAATAATACTTATATAATTCTTAGCACCGTGCATTACTACCCGTTTGGGCTATACGCTTAAGTACTAATTATGCTAATGGGCTGGGGATTGGCCAGGTAGAATATAGAGGAAGTGAACCCGCATTTGCGTGGAGGGAGAGTTTAAAACCATTTAAGAAAAAATACCCCTAGTTTACCCGAGCGAGATTCGAACCTCAATCTCCTCGTCTTCGGCAGTCAAGCTCAACACGAAAGCAGCGTGTTAGCTAACTACGTCATCAAGGCGGGTAAAAGCTGGCAATACACGCCCAATTTTGATCCTTTGCAGCTATTGGCTTTGATATCTTTAGCACCGTTTGTTACTCACCATTCAGGCTGTACGCATATGTACAAATTACGCTAATGTATTAGGCATGAGGAAGGTTGAACTTAAAAGGAAGTGCACACTCATTTGCGTGGAACGAGAGTAGCAAACAATTTAGGAAATCTTACCATAAACATACCCTTCTGGTATTAGATCTCCGTGTTCCCTGTCACTAGCAGTCCAATATAAAGCCTCTTGATCTAGGAGTCAGCATTCCTTAGAGGTCTCGGTTTCAATTACCGGTGATGCTACAGGTATTTTTTTTAATTGAAGGAGAATTGTTCCTATTTCTGCCATGACTCGTTCAATTAGGCTTAAGCTAGGTTTATAACTTATACTGTCACCATATAATCACCATAATTATTATCACATCATCTCATCGGTAATTAGAAGATAATCACTTATCTACCGCAGCCAGTAGAATACCGGAAATATCTAGTCAACAAGCTTTAGTAGCACACGCTAAGGAATATATATATATATATATATATATCGAAAGTGATTCCATATGTTATTTGGCCACCAAAGTGGGTTCATGGAGCTATCAAATATTTATCGATGGTGGGCTCAATTTGTCTTGGCTATCGACACATACGTTGTAAGCTATTCCTAGAGTCATAAATATTTAAAATGATGCTCCTACTAGCTTAGTGATAAAAAAAAAAGGAACAGAGGTTTTTCTGGGATAGGATACTTATTATCTTAAAAAAATATATGTTACAAAGGTTTTCCTCGTCTGATAGCGTTTTTTTTAAACTTAAACATACGACTTTATTAGTTCGATGGCGAGTATAATCTTACTACCTTTCCATGGAGTAGAGCCATCGGCTCTGATACCTTGTCAAGTTTAAAACGTGGCTCGGCTTTCCCACAAATGATTGAGTTTCGTTGGAATCCGAGTTTGATGGATCCTTGGGATTTAATTGGAGCGTGTCTGGCCAGTTTTATTGACCGACGAGTCTTTAAACAAAAGTTTGGTTTGATGCACTTCACTTCCCATCCATCCAGAGCAGGGCGTGCGCTCAGTCCTTCAGTTGGTTATTACTATCCGCACCATCTGGTAGAAAGAAAATTTACTAGGAAATTTCAGTGATTTTCAGTGTCTTTCTACATTGATATAATACAAACAAGTGTTAAAGAGCCTATACATTTAGGTTTTTCCTAAATTACCCGCCTTGGTGGCGTAGTTGGCTAACGCGCTAGTCGTGTTGAGCTCAATCGCTGAGGACGGAGAGATCGAGGTTCGAATCTCGGTCGGGTGAACTGGGGGTGGTTTTTCCTAAATGGTTTTCCACTCCCCCTCCACGCAGATGTGGGTTCACTTCCTCTAATTCAACCTTCCCAATTCCTAATCCATTAGCGTAATTAGTACTTAAAGCGTATAACCCAAACGGGTAGTAAGACGCGGTGCTAAATAATAATAATAATAGAATGCCAGGCCTCCACCGTGTTTCGGATTCCACGTTAAACTGTAGGTCCTTCATTTCAGCTCACAATCACCCTACCATTACACATTAGCGTAAGTGCGTATAACCCGAACGGGTAGTAAGACGCGGTGCTAATAATAATAATAACATTAGAGTGATTATAAGATATTCGTATAACCTGAACATGTAGTGATGCACGATGATAAAAAGATAACTAAATTAAACACCATGTTTTTTTAATACTACATTTTTAGTAATTATTTTCAAATATGGATGTAATTTTGTAAATATTTATTCAAGTATTTTATACTAAATTAATAACTATTTAAAAATAATTTATGAACAAACGATGCGTGTATAGTTCATTCTATCTATCTTTAATACGCTAACATTTTATTAGTTTATTTGTTAATAAAGTAATAAACTAATCAAATATAACATAGTATTAGGCCTATTAATGTGATTGAGTTGAAATTCATAGTTGTTCAACTTAATTTTGGTCACGATAAATTAAAGCGTTATAGCGATAAGTCAGGTAGAGTTCACTCACTTTCAATAGCATGTTGATTTGAAGATAAAATCAGTATAACACCGCATAGTAATTTAAACACTTGTTGCTTGTGTTTATGAGTCCATATAGATAAACCAAGTATCTTAATAACGTCAAAATAATAATACAGGATTCTTTCTTTCTTTGATGATGGCAGTAATAACTAAAAAGTTAATTGCCCCGTTTAAAAACCCATCCCTATCTCCAGTCCTCCTTATTTCCCCCTATCTCTTTCAGGTCAACTCTAAGGTTATCCTCCAATCTGCGTCTTGGTCTTCCCAATGGCCTTTTTCTATCGGGTTTGTTAGTAAATACTTTGAACAAGGTTATAGAATTTCCTATTCACGTTGCATGTCCTACCCACCGTAATCTACGAGACTTGACTATCCTAACAATGTCTTGTGATGAATACAGGGATGTAACTCATAATTATGTGAGCTCTTCTACCCTTAAGTATCTTTATTCCTTTTTAGACTAAATAGATACTCAAGCATCTTGTTTTCAAACACCCTAAATTTTTCTTGTCATGTAAGGTAACAGATCACGTTTTATTCCTATAGAAGGTTTTTGTATTTTTACTTTGATAGAGATATATCCTTGCGTGCTATTTTTATATTTCGGATGGTGCTAAGCAGTGGGAACCTACACTTTAACGTGGGATCCGAACCACGGTGGGGACCTGGCACTCCACATATTCACAAAGCTTGAAAGCACAAATTTGACAGAGGAGAAGGAAGTGTTTGGTAATTATATAAAGCTGTGTTGGGACCGGGATAAGAATCTCGGACTCCTTACTCAGAAGTCTGACACCTTACCCTTAGACCGATAACTCGTGAACTATAATGATTTGAAATCAATGAATCACTTTCTATATACTATAATTATACATTTGTTAAAATAGTACAGTAAAATTTTCATGGTCAAATAACGCAGTTTTTGCTATACACTTTTTTTTTAAAGAATAACGCACTTAGTATAAAAAAGTTATTTTGGGATGAAATTCATACGTAGACTAATTTAACAGAATATTTTTTCGCTTTTTCTCTAGTTTGCTCTCTTTGGATTTAGGTCCATTTTAAATTATGCTGTAGATGTAAACTGTAAGAGTATATGTATAAGTATGCAATAAGGAATATAAAGTCTAATATAAAATCACGCAAGAAAATATTTCTATAAACTAAAAATTTCAACAGTTAGTAAAACACTTCATTTTATTATATTGTAGTAATACAATATTAGCTTTAGAATGTGTATTTTATAACCGATGAAAATACATAGCTGACGGAATATTCGAAAATACCTCAATGAGAAACACAAAGGGCCACATGTGGCCTCAAGGCCATAGGTTACCAATCCTTAGTCTAAGGCGTCACTCTTGCAATAGACTAGTCTGCCAAAGAAGGGACAACACGGGTTTGATCCCGGTTGGATATACTGAGGGTGGTTTTCCCTAAAGGGTTTCCCAATCTCTCTCTTCACGCAAATGGGGTACACTTCCTCTCAATTCAAACGTACTCATCCCTAACCAATGAGTGTGATTACTATATAGGCATACAAACCGAACAGGTAGTAAGATGTGGTGCTTCGAAAAATAAATAAAATTCTCAATTCAGACAAGTGCACCAAAGATTTGCCTTCTGGGGGCTGAATCGTTGATTTATCTATTTTCTCCCTGTCCGTTATAAGTACATTTCTCTTGCGTTTCTCTCATCCAAAAGAACGTGAATACCGCCTTGTAGCACGAAACAAGTCCAGCAACATTACGAAACATTGATAAATGCAGCTTGGACGTGGGCAAATGATGGTCTAGTTCCTAAAACAAGGAGAACATCTCGTTTGCGATGAACTGTGTAATTAAGTGGGGTAGGGCTCAATGCCAATCATTGCGTGGAGGCTTTTATGCAAGAATATTCTTGCGGGCTTTTTTTTTTTCTTGGATGATGCACCGTTATGTATAAATACTCGCTACTTGTTTCAGGTTCTATCATTCCGACTACTGGTTTCATTCGGTCAGTAGTTAAAACAAGTCTGGTTTGTACGAAATGGTTAAGGTATGTTACTCAAAATAATTTATATCGAAATAAATTAATCAAAATAAGCTCTATGAACAATAACAATTAGTTATAATCAGCTTAAAATATTTTACACCTCTATTGTAATACTTATATTAGATTTTTTTTAAGGTTTTATTTTATTTTATTTAGATAATATAATCATGGTGTTTTTGAAAATTTATGAGTTTCAAAGGGTTTTTATTAGTGATTTTAGCGCACGGGATTGGTTAAGGTTATACCATTTAAATAAAATGTAACCTACTTGTTTTTTCAAAGAAATAATATTTAGCAACGCGTCTTACTACCCATTCGGGTTATACGCTTTAAGTACTAATTACTCTAATGGATTAGGAATTGGGAAGGTTGAATTAGAGGAAGAGAACCCGCATTTGCGTGGAGGGAGAGTGGAAAACTATTTAGGAAAAACCACCCCCAGTTCACCCGACCGAGATTCGAACCTCGATATCCCCGTCCTCAGCTGTCGAGCTAAACACGATAAGTGCGTTAGCCAACTACGCCACCGAGGCGGGTCTCAGGCTTGTTAAATCAAAGGAGAAAATATTAGCACACACGGCTTCAGTATGTTTAATAATATAAAATTGTTCATTAAACGAAATACTCTTATATTAAAGATAGGAACTTTTGAATTGGAATACTATGAAAGGGGAAAATCTGTATCATTTCAAGTTCATAGCTTGTTGTCTTCAACAGCACACAATATGTACTAAGTACGAGTCAAGATGACGTCTAGGCGTTCATTGGGATCTGGCATTGACTAACATGGCTGTAGAAATATTATTGATACCAAAACATTATTCCAAGTTGGTAAAAGTTTTACTAAACGTTTATTTCTTTCGTACCAGCGCAGCCACCCAAATAGTACCATAGATCTGCGACCCCTGTTGTAGAGTCTGTATTTGCTGAAAGTTAATTGGTTGTGATTTTAGATATCATCAATGGTCAGCGGTCATCGTGATGACGCTATTTCATAGGGCTACCCACACCGATTAAAATACTTTCTCACACAGCTAGTGACCTATATTATATGGAGGAGGGGCGGAGGAGAAGGAACAAAACGGAATATTAGCTTGTTAAATGCCCGTGCCCGCCAACTTGCTTGTTTGAAGTTTTTGTGGCCGCCCAGCCTCACACTCGCCAATTAATTTGGTTGATGATAAACGAAGCCACTGTTGGTGAAGAATAGCGAGGTATAGCCACAGAGAAACCAACCAATGATGTCTCAGCAATAACGGGCGTGACTCTGCCTACATGGAAACTGTAATTTGAACTATATTTTCATCTGCACCGCATCTTACTACCCGTTAACTTCTTAAACTAAACACAAATTTTCTGTGCCCCCNACACTTATGGTGCACCTTCAGCCTTCTCCAGGGGCCTGGGTGGACCTTCTACACAATATGGTGCCCCATTTGGAGGGTACAGGGCCCAACAAGACCCTTTGTCTGTGAGTACCTTTTATTTGATATGCTAAACGAACACTGATAACACAAGAACAGGGGAACTTTTCTACTTTTGTCTGTTTATTCTTTACAGGGGTAGGTGGAGGGGGGGAGGCAGGATAATACTATCTAATATCAGCCAGGTTTATTGAGTTTGTTATTACTAAATAGTTTTACACTTTTTCTACACGAAAATGTGGATATAGACCCCTCATCACATTAGTATAAATACGTGGGAAGCCTCAGAAAGACAGAAAGACAGGAAATATATTAAAATAAAAAATACACTCAAAACAAATATTTTTAGACACTAAGGGCTAGTTTCATAGTGAGATTGAGTAAACCTCAAATGTGGCACTTCACTAAATAAATTACGACACCTACCCAAACTCTAATATAATGAGCCAGTTTCTCATATGAAACTCAAAATTCAAGCTGGCAAAGAATAATTTTATATGTTATGTACAATTTACGATTTAACAGTTTTAATGTTTTAACACTGAATACAACTAAACTAAGTACTTGTTTAATTTCAGGAACCTGCCAACTACGAGTTCAACTACGAAGTGCAGGATGCTGAGAGCGGTGCTGAGTTCGGTCACGAGGAGACGCGTCGAGATGAGAGTGCTCAGGGCTCATACCGCGTCCTGCTGCCTGACGGCCGTCTGCAGATTGTCGAATACCAGGCTGACGAGGAAGGTTACAAGCCTGAGATCAGATACGAGGATACCGCGTACTCTAGGGACAGTCAGGGACCCTACCCCGCTTCCAGGGCTGGACAGGGACCTTACTAAGGGGCCAGAATTTAACTCGTTAAATGTTCACCTTCAACCAAGAGATTGTAAATAGCCATAAGAATACGCAGTGTTTTGTACTGTGATATGATTGATAATGTAGATGTCGTGTATATTATTTATATATAAATTAAAATTGGTGTACAAATAAAGATTTTAACTATACTTTAATTTTCAATTTCTCTTACGGTTAAAAGACCAAAAAACTCATTTTATGGAGAGAGCTACGCACACGTACACACGTAATCACGCTGTTCCCTTACGTGGTAGGCAATAGCCTGTGCACATGGCTTAAAAAAAACCGCACTTAATCCAATCTCACCAAATTTCTCCACACTTTCCTATCCTTGCTACGCATATTTACGCTAATGATTTGGAGTAATGGAAATCATGAATTCTAATGGTAGTGTATTTGTGTTTGTGAGGAGGGAAAGGACGAAAACATTTAAGTAAAACATACTTAGTTATACTAGGCTGGGGTTATAAATGAAACCTCTTCATCACTGGGCAATTAACACAATACGAAAGTGAAACCATTGTCCACACTCCAACATGTGTGGATTAAACTTATTTTAAAGTGATTATTCATTTAGATTTCGTCTATTAAAATTTTTATATAAATTTATGATTACACTTATAATAAATTAAATAAGTGGGTGTGCTATTTCTTAAGACCAAATTAAAAATAATGAAAATAAACTAAGATAAGGGTTCACATAACTATTTGTTTTCTTATGGAAATAATAACTTTAAGTTTTTTGCGGCACTTACGTTTTCTACCCACCCCTATCTTGAGCTAATTTCATTCACTCCACTTCATCTCTTTCAGGTCAATTCTAACCATCTGCGTCTAGGTCTTCCCAATGTTCTCTTCCCATTAGGCTTATCAGGCAATACCATGATCACGGGTCTAGATTATTCCATTCGCGCTGCATTTCTTGCCCACCTTACCAATGTCTTGTGATGAGTACAGGCTATGTAATTAATCATCACGTAACCTCTTTAATACCTCAGTATCTTCACCTCTTTTAGGACCACTTATCTTCCTAAGCACCTGGTTTTCGAACACTCTAAATTTCTTTTAGTCATATAAGGTAAAAAATCATGTTTTATTTAGCTACGAGTAATGCTAATAAATAATAAATATTATAATAGAACTATTAAAATGTCCCATTTTTATTTGACTTTAGTTGAAGTCGAATATTTTCTTTCCTATGGCATCACACTGCTACAAGGTCTTGATCGTGTTGAGAGCATTAAGTCATTTAATTCTAGCTGCCAATCATTAACATCTTAAAAATTCTGGTTTGAAACCTAAATGGGTCAATATTTAGATACTAATTTTAGAAAACTTTGCTCTATAAAGCTATGCGACCAATTGGTTTATGACCAAACACTAGGATTTGCGACGATATAATTTAATATACTTTCTGAATGTGTAGAAGACTATGTGCATGGCTGTGCTAGAGGATACATTTTATAGAGGTGATCAAAACAAGCGATAATAATATGAATATGGACGGTCAAGTACTGTACCTCAAGGGTTATAGAAGTCTTCCTCACCTTCAACAATAGAAATTGTCGACAAAGTCATCAGTTTCATTTTGTCTGGTCTTCTGGTGATTAGGAGGTTGTGTTTTGAATTCTGGACTTAGAAACTGAGGCTTTTCCCCCCAAACTAACTAATTTAACACTCTTATTTCATGAAAATATGTGTATATTAGTTCAAAACTATTCCTACCTAATCCATACTTCATTAGTGTAAACATGTGGCTAGCTTAGACGGATTGTAAGACACGGGAAACGAGGGGTAAACACTCTCCTCTACTTGTCACACAGGAATAAGTTAGGGGTGTGTTTGAAGTTAAATTCTAGAACTCAGAATGAGTTTAACTACAAAAAAAGGAAGTTTAATTTTAAGGAAATCCACGAGCAGATAACTAAAGTAACGTACCTAATTTTAATGATGGATATTGATGTTTTATGTGTACACCCGAGCTAAAAAAAGATTCTTACAAATTATCTTTACTATCATGTCTGATTGTTTGTTTGTCTGTATAGCTGTATCTAGGGTTTTATGCATTTCGTTCACTTTAGATATTTAATTATTCTATGGCCATAACTCAAATAAAAATTGCAACTCTTAATTTGAGCTCTAAATCTAACAGTGGTTGACTGAATACAGACTATTTTGAAAGTAGCTAGAACGAATTTGTTCAAAATAATGGAAATCTGCACTAAGTGTTACATGATACATAACACTATATGTTTGTTTTTCAGAGCAACATTTATTTGTATCTGAGTAGTGTTTGATGTGGATAACGATATAATACATTTGTTTTTCTGAGTACAACTGATTTAAAGTTGATTTGTATAATATAAGGGATTATTGAGAATTTGGTCTTTACCTTTTAGTTATAATATATGCGAAAGTACGTGCAAAACCTTTAAGAAACAATTGATAAATGTATTTGCGTTTGCACCCAATTATTTGTTTTATGGTCAATAACAGTGTGACTATTTTTAACTTAACGAAACACTATGTTTTACTTAAGACTGATGATGAATAATTTTTATCGAGGCTATATTCCTTTATAAATTTGTATTTTTAAAATTACTGAAACAAGTATAACGTGTTCTATACTATTGTAACAATATACAATGTTATTATTGTGATTTATTAATATGTGTCAATATAGTGTATGAAAATGTGCACACTTCTTTATATAGCATATTATATTTTGGGAGAACATTTTTAAAATTCAGCTTTTAGTAAAGCACCCTGAAAAGTTTTACTCAGGAAAATAATCTTTTTATTCATAGGTAAAACTTATAAGATATAAAAGTTATAACACATTATTTAAATAATTTAAATAAAACTAAGCTTTCAAAAATTACCCTTAAATAATTTTATTTTTACAAACCTGAATACGGTTTTATTAATAATACAGAATCTTACCTTTGAAAAATTGTCACTAAGCGCAATATTAAAAAAAAATCTAATATCAGACTTTAGAAAATTAACTTTAATTCAGAATTAAAATCACAATTTCGTATCGAGGTATAAAATTATATAATATAACTGTCAAGTTTAAATTAAATACATTAAACAGTGTCATCTACAGACATACAGAGGGAAATGGCAGAATTGTTATACCAAAACTTTTTTATATTTTGGGGGGATAACATCAAAATTCATCTTAAACCGAAATAATACATTTTCTAAGAATACAATAATTTACAATGTATAAAAGATAAATATAATGTTATCCCTAAGATAATATGTAATTTATTTTTAATCCAGAACGGTAAGTTTTTTTTAACTTATCAGCCATTTACAAGTTACAATAATATGCATGGTATTGGGTACAAATAATTCACTGGGTTTTTAAATAGAATGTGTTTATTATTCGGAAATATATAAATATGCCATTACATAGATTTTTAAATTTGCGATTAATGTGTATGTTTTTACACGTGTTTTGTGTTTACATCCACGTAAACACAGTAGCTTACTAATAATAACATTAAGTTATTAATATTTTGTAGTTGAACTTTTATTTAGTTTTGTAATTTATTTGTAAGAATTTGGCTAAGTTATTGTGCCAAAAAAATGAACAAAACTAGATTGGTGGTCCAAAGTTTTATCCAAACAACGTTATTTACATCTATATTTTAGGTATGCAATAACTAAAAAATAAATTAGATTAATGTGCTTCAATCATTTTAATATGAAGTTTTACAATTTAATTGAAATGGCTAGCACTTTGTTTGGGATAAAATAATAAACCTTTAAATCAAATTACCAAAATTCAAGAAAAATTTAAGAAATATAATATTTATTACAGTTTTGTACGAATAAATTTAAGATTTTACAAAAATAATTGAAGATAAGGAACATTTGAACGACTAAATGGATAAAGAGTTAACGAAACAGTCAAGCTTATAGTGAAAAATGATGTAAAAAAAATTAAGAATATTATTTTAAAATTCAGCAGGAGCTAACTACATTTTGATCAAAGTTACAGGTATGTAAAAATTCCACGTCAATACCAACTTAAAAATAAAAAAATAAATACGTGGAAAACCTACTTCAGTGAACGTGGACAAGGGTGTAGACTTATATAGTCTCTTTTCCCTTAACAAGGAGCTTCATATTCGAATCGCATGGGCTCACTAGGTTGGTTTTTGTAGATTGTTTTTCAGTTTATCTTCCCACAAATCTATGTGAATTTCTATTAAATTATACCTTACTCATTTATAGCCAGTTAGTGTAAATTTGTGAGTAGAGGCTGCTAGTAAAATTATTTAAAAAAATAGTGAATGGGTAACAGACAATATTTTAATGGTCACATACTTGTTTAAAGCATTTAGATAAAAAATATTACCTAAATCAGGTAAGTGGACATGAACATTGCCTTCTGTGGGTGAAATGAGCTTCCAGCCCCTCCCAGATGATGCTCTCTCATCCAAGAGAACGTGATGACTTCCCTCCAACACTAAACTAGTCCATCAACATTACGAAACATTGATAAGTACAACCTGGACACGTGTAAAATATGTTCTAGTTTCTAAAACAAGGAGAATATCTTGTTCACGCCAACCTGTGTAATTAAGTGAAGACCAATACCAATCATTGTAGGGAGGCCTTTTAGCAAGGATCATTTTGTTTCTTTTGTTTTAGTTAAATTGGTGATTTTTGGTGATTAAATGTAGCGATGTATAAATACTCGGTACTCGTTTCAGGTTCGATCATTCCGACTACTGGTTTCATTCGGTTCAATAGTTAAAACAGGTCTCTATTGTCTTAGATGGTTCAGGTATGCATCTCAAAAATCCTATTAATATAATTGAGAGTAATTAAAGTTTTTTGAGAAGTTATTACGCTTGCAGAATTGTAAAATTTGTATCAAATTAATTACTATGATATATATATATATATGTATATCATAGTAATAAATATAGTATATATATATATATATATATATATATATATATCTTTAAATAGAGAGATTACGATAAAATTAATATGAAAGTCTTAGGGAGGAGAAGTATAGTAATATTAAATTTCTATGAATCCTCCTAGAAAACACGTGAAGATCCATTTTTTTTTAGTAAACCTCTCTTTAGACAACCCTCCAGGATCAAATAAGAATTAATTTAGAAACGGCACTTAATATAGGATTTAACAATTTTTCTGTTGAACAAGAAAACTAATCAATGTAACTCTTGTTTAGTTTCAAGAATCCGCCAACTACGAGTTCAACTACGAGTTCAACTACGAGGTGCAGGACTCCGAGAGCGGTGCTGAGTTCGGCCACGAGGACACGCGTCAGGATGAAAGCGCTCAGGGCTCGTACAGCGTCTTGCTGCCTGACAGCCGTCTGCAGATCGTCGAGTACCGGGCTGACGAGGAAGGTTACAAGCCTGAGATCCGATACGAGGAGACCGCGTACTCTAGGGACAGTCAAGGACCCTACCCCGCTTCCAGGGTCGGACAGGGACCTTACTAAGGGGCCAGCAATTACCTCGTTATAAGCACACCCTGATAAAAGTGATGGTACAAATTTAAATAAAACGCTGTGTTTTATATTTTGATATTAATAATAATATATATAGTTATTATTAATTATTTATAATTATTTTAAAATAAACGTATATTATTGTAATTAAATATTTGGTCTTTATATCAATTATTGTTTTAAGTTTTTACCTATAGTATAATCAACAATCAATCAAATTTAGCTATCGCATTTCCTCTTCTAAATTTTACTCAAGGCTAGAGGGACCTATAATTATATTCAAATTTAAATTTCATACTAGTTCTGAAAGTAGTTATATTCATAAATTTGAAAAACTATATCTGGCCACACATTTTATTCCCTTGTCCAGATTTCATTTTTTCAAATCACCAGAAAAAAGTAGTTAGTTAACCTTCCATGTTTGAATTCTTTTGTTTAAATGGATTGTGTGAAAACATGGGCCCATGTTTCACCCTACGTCGTGGGAAGGATTTTTTTAAACAATATAGAAAAACTTGTATAGCTTCCAATAAAAATAGTTTAGTAGGTTTTATGATCACGTATCCTACTGATAAACTATTTTCAGCTTGTGCTACACAAAAAATTGTTAATATCAAATAATATTTTGGAAATAACATCTGTTTAAAATATACTTTTTACATCGATGTATTTTATCATATTAAAATTTTATCTATTTGTGAAAATTGTACATAATACATTTTTTAAATTAATACACTTCAATAGGGATTATTAATTTATTAACGTAATGGACAGTAGTACTAACTCACCTCACCTACATCAGCGTTTAAAAAATATGAGAAAATCACAGTGATAATTAATATGTAGGGAACCAATTCTAATCCACCCTTCCGAGATTCGAACATGGACACCCCAGGCATAATGTATTTTGAGCCTGACATCTTAAACCATGGGAAGACCGCTATGAGCAAACCATGTCAACTAAACACCTTTGCTTGTGTGGTCAGTGGCAGTTTACAAGTGTATTATTTTAAATAATAATCAGGACACATTATTGTTAGTATAATCTGATAGTAAAAGATGATAATAACATTTTATATTTTATTAACTTAAATACCCTGACATATTAATAATGTTCATCATCAACAATGGAAAGCATGTGGGATTTATGTCGGACTCTTTTTGTCTAGTTTATAGGTGACTGGGTGGTTTTGCTAAGGGTTGTTTTACTTAAAGAGCTTCCTAGGCTGCCTCTAAAAATGAGGGTAAGAAAAACCCTTGATAATAAAAATCAGTATGTTAGCTTATTATAGGGCACGCCCAAACCTACACACAAGTTATCATTGTGAAACTAGGTCCCGCGTAGAATAATACTTTAAACATAAAATAAAAGGCAGAATAATTTGTTGGTGAATATTCAACGTAAGAGAACATTTATTTTTGTGAAAAAAACACTAGAGGAAAAATTGATGAGTATTGAATTTACTTTAAGATTATGTGGATATTTGGCTGAACTGATTTTTACCGATAAAAGCCTATCTTACGGCCGATTAATAAGTATATTAGATTCACGATCACTATAGTTATAAATCGCATTGAAATGCAGTTTTCTGTATTATTAATTATTACAACAACGAATTTTGGAGGATTGAAATAGTTGTTCTTTTAAAAATAATTTAAATTTTGTTTTATATTATAGGGTAGAATGGTTTCACTAGTCTTAGTTCCACTGTTCAGAAAGCTGTCCCGCGAGTTTATGTCTAGCTAGAGTTGTATTATTTATACTAAATAAGCTAAGTATTATTCGTGGGATGAGCTGTACTATTATGACGTATGGTACTAGCCGTATTACCTACATAAGATAGGTTTTATCGATAGGGCTGGATGTAATAGCGTCTGATTTGAAGTGTATTACCTACATAAGCTAGGTGTTATCCATGGATTTATACGTGCTATAATAGCATCTGGTTTGAGATGTATTACTTAAATAAGTTAGGTGTTATCCATAGGGTTAGATGTATTATAATAGCGTCTGATTTGAGCTGTATTAACTACATAAGCTAGGTGTTATCCATATTTTTGGAATTGATATAATAGCATCTGGTTTGAGCTATATTACCTACATAAGCTTTACCTACCTAAGCTAGTTATTATCCGTGGGACGAAATTGATTATTAAGACGTGTTGTACGAACTACATTACCTAACTAGGCCAGGTGTTATCCTTGGAGTGATGCGGGATATATAGACGCCTTGTACGAACTGTATGACCTACCTAAGATAGGTGTTATTAGTGGGGTGAGATGGGTTATTAAGACGTCTGGTAAAAACTGTATTACCTACCTAAGTTAGGTATTATCCATGTATTGAGAGGGGATAATAATAAGCCCTTGGTTACCTAAGTTAAGTGTAACCCAAGGAATGGGACTGGATATTAATATGTCTAGTTCGAGCTGTATTACCTACGTGAGCTAGGTGTTATCTGGGGGATGAGACGGTTTATTAAGACGTTTGGTACAAATTATATTAGCTATATGAGCTAGAAGTTATTCTTTAGGTGAGATGGTAAATACCTCAAGCAATTTTTTAAATTTTGATTTAACACTAATCTATAGGGTATTTTTATTGATGTTTGTTATTTATTTAAATCACACTCCTTTGATAATAGCTCAATTTTACTTAATATAAAAGATAATATATTTAATTTATTGAAAATAATATTAGAATTAAATTTACAATATTTTTTAAAATTTCTATTCGAAGCAATTAGTATACAACACCTAGGTAAGTTCGTACGGATGTGTCGTAATTTTTATTTTTGATAACATTCTTTTTGGATAGAAAAGATCAATTTGTATCCGAGTTTGTAGGTCTTTAAGCTTTATAAGTATTTGACGAAATATTTATATAATTATCAATTATGATGGTGTATACTATACTAATTAATATAAAATATATATTTGTACAAAAATATTTTTATTCATGGCACATCTAATATACACAGGTAATATATACACACAAGCATGACAAAATTACTTACATTATATTGAAAACATTAGTAACATTTTTAGTATAACTAATGAGTCAGTGAAAACCTCATTTAAATAAAGAAAAGTTGTGGTAGAATAAATATTGGGTAAATAATTAATTATATTGCATTAAAAAATATGCATGCTATATTACTATGTCGATTTAACATACGTAAGAATAATATATATTATATATATTTATAATACACATCTTAAACAATAAATCACTCATTCAAATCTTTCAAAGCTGTACAAATGACATCTTAAGTTTGAATACGTTTAAATGAATTCAAACTAAGGTGGGTGTCGTATGATGAGGTAGTCTGAGAATTAGTAAGGTCCCTGTCCAGACCTGGAAGCAGGGTAGGGTCCCTGACTGTCCCTAGAGTACGCCGTGTCCTCGTATCTGATCTCAGGCTTGTAACCTTCCTCGTCAGCCCGGTATTCGACGATCTGCAGACGACCATCAGGTAGCAAGACGCGGTATGAGCCCTGAGCGCTCTCATCCTGACGGGTCTCCTCGTGACCGAACTCGGCGCCGCTCTCGGAGTCCTGCACCTCGTAGTTGAACTCGTAGTTTGCAGGCTCCTGAAAATAAAACAAGGCCAATTTAATTGTTTTCTTTGTAAGCGTGAAAAAGTTTTCTTGGAAAGGGTTTACTTGCCTTCATAATTTTACAGCACAACTTATATACTTGCGTTAAATTGTGTTTGTAGATGGTCCTCAACAAGGATAAATAAGTAATAATCTTATAAAACTACGGTCATAATTTCAAAGGTAATAACATCGAATTATAATTCCGACTCCTATTCTTAAACAATAGAAAATTATATGTATACTATTATATCAAATCCATTTCCACTAAATACAAGTGTATTGAAAAATTAATATTGATAAATAAGAGTGAGACAATACTACTCACGGCTAGAGAGTCCTCTTGAGCGCCCCTGTACCCAATTAGGGACACCGTACTCAGCAGAAGGAGTGTTCCTGGAGAAAGCAGAAGGTGCACCGTAAGTGTTTGAGAGAGCGTTGAATCGACTTGAAGCACCTGAAGGAGCACCGTACTGAGTAGAAGGAGTGTTCCTGGAGAAAGCAGAAGGTGCACCGTAGGTGTTTGAGATAGCGTTGAATTGGCTTGAAGAACCTGAAGGAACACCGTACTGAGTAGAAGGAGTGTTGAAGCGGCTTGAATCCCCAGAAGGAGCACCGTATTGAGTAGAAGGAGCATTGAAGCGGCTTGAAGCCCCCGAAGGAGCACCGTACTGAGTAGAAGGAGCGTTGAATCGGCTCGAAGCTCCTGATGGAGCACCGTACTGAGTAGAGATGGAGCTAGAGCCACCAAGACGGCTAGAGCTCATCGAAGGAGCTCCGTAGCTTGTGGACAGAGTGTCGACGCTGTTGAATCGACTAGAAGCGCTGTTTCTACCCCCAAATCGCCCGGAGGTGGCTCCGTTTCTGGTTGAAAGGGAAGAGCCTGAGTTGAACCTGTTGGAAGAGGAAGGAGCTCCGTATTGTGACGATGGCTGAGAGCGTCCTTGTCCTGGAGGAAGATAGGAGTTGACTGGAGGCTCGGCCAGGACAGCGGCAGCAGCCAGAGAGAGAATCAACAGCATCTGGAGGAAACACGATAACATACTGATGTTAGTTTTGAATCGTATATTCTTATCGTTGGTCATATAATGGCTTTTTAGTTTTTAACTATGGTGTTGTGAGGTAAAATAATCTCATAAAGTTTAACTTGAAGCTTTAATAACTTACTATTTAAATATTTAATTTCAGATAAATTTCCAAAAAATATATCTATTTTAATTTGACAGCTTTTATTTTAAATAATTTGTATTAACTATACATCCTTTTCTGGGCTATTTATGAATAAAAGTTTTTTCTCCATTGTAATTTTCATCATTGTGTTCTTTAATTTCCTTTTTAGAAACCACGTTAAATTGTTTCTATCAGCGACGTTTTATTTATTTGTGTGCATATCTCGAAAATTTGACTACATGGGTGAATTAATATTAATAAAAAGATTATTATAAATAAATATGTCCATTTTTATTTTTCACTTTCATTAGGAACTAATCTATATATTTTTTTATAATATGCTGTTTTAGTTTCTCATCAAATTATACATAATACAATAGAGCAGTGTTATTAGGTAAAATTTTAAAGAAATTCTCCAAAATTAATCTTTAATCAAAATGAAAAATTATTGATAGGGTGCGTGACTTATCTCTCTCATCATATTTAGGAGGTAAAATCATTAAACTAACACAATATAATTAATGACTTAATCTTTCTTATCCAAGATCACATAAAAGGTAGGGGAGTGGTAAGGACTTCACTAAGTATCACTTGGAGTAAAATTGTTTAAAATAATGTATCTGAAAACATATTCCAGTACACTAGGACAGGGCCCTAGCCTCTTTAATGGAATATAGGGCGTTAACACTGACAAATGTTAGCACATTAGTCAATTAACCACGTGTTAATCAGAAAAGAAAAAATATTACTAAATTTTCTTGGGTTCTCATTAGAAAAGGGCGTTTTAATATTATTTTAAATGTTGAAACAAAACTTTCTAACCAGAATAAAAAAACTATGTAGTATCCAAACAAGATAATTTAATCCAAATACTAGCTAAGATTAGGATTGTTATAGTGGGTAATCTGAATACTGCAATCAGTGAGCTAACATAATTTACATAAGGGATTAATGTTTTTTCTAAATATGAAGTAATATAAAGTAACAACTGTGCTTGAACACCTTTCGTTCTTCCCTAGGTTTTATAAAAAGTGAATAGCCATGAATATAATAGATTCTTTAGTACAGCATCTTACTACCCAGTCTGTTTGTATGTATATGTACAAATTACACTAAAATGTTTGATGATGAGAGGTTTGAATCTAGAAGAAAATTACTTTAATTTGGTGGAGGTCGAATGCGAAATCATTTAGGCAAAACCACCTTAAGTACACGCAACCAAGATTCTAACCTTGATCTCATCATCGGCAGTTCAGTTTTGCGAAAGTGATGCCTTTAATCCGAAGCGAGTATCGTGGTATTAAAAAATATATCTGACTTTACTAATTATTTTATAATAAGTTTTTATGATTGATTTATTATCTTAATTAAATAAATTTAATGTAACAATCATATATTTACCCCTTAAGAATATTACATAAGAACCACAAATTATTTTAAGTATAAATATACTTAAATAATATTTGATGCAAAGTCTTATTAAGTTTCAATTTGATTCGAATTTGATTTAACTTTTGTTTTATATAGTCCTATCATACTTATTTTCTAATGATCTGTGAATAGATAATGGATTAAATTATTGTATATAATAACTAAATAGATACTAAATCTACCTTAGCCATGTTGTGAATTGCAAGCTACTTGTTGCGTTGAGCTCGGAAGATGAATGAGTGAGTAAATCGATGACCATCTCTCAGGTTTATATACCATTCTAACTAGGAACAGTCTCTCTTATAAAAAAAAAATGCACATTTTACAAGACCATCCTTGATGGACCACAATGGACGGTTCAAACGAGCAAAAAATAAAATTGATTGATATCAAAACAAGCAGTTTAAGAAGGGGGGAGTTGTAAGCGAGTTAAACCAATCCCAATACTCGATATGTTCAGTGATTTGGTCACGTGTTAACGAGTGATCCTTACTTTCATTTATTTCATCCTACCCTCTTTAGAACGTTCCACGCCTACAGGGCCAGTTTCGGAGTTCTCAACAGCGGTGGTATATAGTTTTTATATAATGATACACAGGCGTGGTTGTGAAATGAGATGCTCCAGTTTAGTTCATAATCTCAGCCTCGACTCCCGTCATTCAAGATGGACCCCATTACTCGTCGTGGCCTTGACTACCGGAGCGCGGGCATTCTCGTTACTTGTGATGGCCGTTGTTGAAAGGACCAGCCTCCATTAGAAGATATATTCACACATTTGCTCCAATTACGGGAATGGCTACCACGACTGACTATTGACTCGTCGTGGCGTGGTAGATCTCAACCTGTAAATATAGAAATATTTTTACCTTAACGTAATTCTAACCATTCAGGTGAATGTTGGCGATAAATATTTTAACTTACCTTCTAAATTGATTTTTATTGGTTTTAGATGACTTGTAGCTAGGGTTGGGTTGCAGAAATTGAAACCAAGGTCTAACAGGACTGTACTAGTAAAGTGTAGCCGACACTAGCACATCAACCACGCACACAATAATACAAATAACAAATGTCATGAAGCTTAGAAGTTGTAAACTGTCTTTAGTTACGGATATTGACGCATCAAACATCACTATCGTAAATCATTAAAATGACACATGGACATGTGAATATAATTTATGACCCTAGGCTTAGTACACTAAAGATTCTGGGCTCAATATACGTATCTAGGGGTCATTTTAAATCTTTCAAATATGAATTAGAGTAAACTTTTTAATGACAAAGTCTTGTCAAGCCTTGCGTGCCTAGGTAACAGCTCACGAGACGCGACGTTTGGTAGCCTAAAATGAGAACGTGATCAAGAAATTAATTTTATTATAGGTGAAGATCATCATTATACACATTCAAGACTTTCTAACATCTACACTAATATATTAGGGATAGGATATATATATATATATATATA
>CABFOW010001073.1:158261-169612 GCA_902141385.1 Timema californicum
ATATATATATATATATATATATATATATAGAGCTGAGCGTAAATTCTTTCTCCTTTGCTTGAATGGAGAGTGGGAAATAGTTTTTAAACAACACCTGCCATATACACACACACACTTATTTAAATAATGAATAGTGAAAATACATTCCACAGGCAAGTATTTCAAGTACAAAAGGGTTTTCACTATACATTTATATATATATATATATACAATCTCCTTGATTAGTATACTACATGTATATATATGTACGATAAAATATGTATGGTAAAAATCCTTTTCCACTTTAAATACTTGCAGAGGGATATATTCTCACAACTCATTACTTAAATAAGTAGATAATATTAAATACATAAAGTTTGTTTTAATCTTAAAAATATATACTAATAATATATAATATACCTTTCATCCACTAGAGGAATATGTGTTTCACATATACTGAAGTAATAAAGTGTGCCCCACGTTGATGGCCGCATGGTCTAAGGCATCACTCTCATTAGACTAAACGGCCAATGATGGGGTGATTGTAGATCGATCTCGGTCGATAATACGGAGGGTTTTTCATAATTGGTTTACCCCTCTCCTTCTACGCTAATGTGTGTAAACTTCCTCTTAATTCGATATTCCTCATCTATAATTCATTAGCGTAATTAGTACAAAGGTGTTCAACCCAAATGGGTAGTAAAACAAGGTTTTAAGAAATTAAGTATAAAAAAAAAGGAAGGGTCTTAAAAAAATATTACAAGGAAGGTAGATTTCACGAAAAGATATATTTATAGGTTCGTTATAAAATGCATAATTTTATGTATTTATCAGTCTGCTACGATAATCTTGTAGAATAGTTTGAAATAAATGATACGGCGCACACCACATAATTTCTCTCTCTTTTATCTTCAAATATAAACATTTTCTAAAATTATCGGCAGATTTGTGGAACTAAACAACATACATTGTTGCAAAAATACTTCACATGCACATGCTTTAGCATAACAATATATTTCATTCTCAAAGTATTGTATGAAAAAATATATATGTATATGTATTTTTATTGCTCTGAAACTTTGGCTTTATAAAAATATCATAGAAATTAAAATATTTTAATTTATTTATACAACTTTATAATGATAAGTTATTTCGTATCCCAAATAGTTGCGTAGTTTTGATCAAAATTTAAAGTTTACAATATTATGTTAAGTAACGTAAAGGTCATTTTCATGGCTATGAAAACTGACATTTTATTTGTAATGTTAAAAAGTGTATAAAGACAGACATAATCAAAATCATTGGAGTGGATTTACAGAAAATTGACTTTATATCTTATTTAAATTCAGTAAATTACACTTAATTTTATGGTTAAATATCTAGTTCCAAAAATCCTCGGAGGAATCTTATGCAAGCCACAGATTCAAAGTTTTAACCCAATTCGTAAAATGGCTTAGGCTTCAGGCCGAGATACAAACAGACGGTAAAGTGAAAAACCAAATATTCGCTTTCAGGGGGTTATGAAAAGTCGACATTTATCAAAATCTTTAATTCGATTCCTTTGACGATCACAATACTTCCTGTCCGAATGGTCGAGATAAAGTAAAAATGAGTCTAGTTTTTGAGCTATGAACTTGACACATTTTCAAATAAAGAAAATACTGATTTTTCACTACTGTTTTTAAATGAGGGTGGAAAAACTAAATTAGATTATCCATTTTTTTTAATACACTCTTTTTTTTTCTGTTCATAAATTACAATTCTAGCCTAATGTGCAAAATACAGAAAGCACCTCTAATTAATATATTCGTGTAACTTTAAAATATCATGTGCCATTTCTATTTAAGTACCAAACGAAGTTATTTGTTTACTAAAATTTAGGCAGTTTATACCCAAGGAGTATACATACGGGACTAACAACAATGTCAGTAGAGGTGCTACGATACATACAGTACATCAATTTTATTTTAAATATGTTGAAAAAGATATCGATTTGAATTGTAAACACAAAAATTAATATAAAGTAACTTTCAGCTTGTTTAATGCCTTTGCTTATTTTATTTAGCATAGCTAATATTTATCCCGTGGACTATCTAAATAATAGCACCTATATAACATTAATATCTAGCCAATTTAGAGGATGAACTAAATTAACCAGTCTGCGTGTGTAATAGTAATTGTTGTTTGACAGTACACCCATTTTAGTTATTGAGATCCAAATCTATGTCACGATTGGGCCATGAAATTCAACCACAAATATTTTACTATAAACGGGAATAACTTCAGTTATCTACTTACGAGATTCATACCATCTGTAATTTATGCCCATTATTAACAAAAATATTGTTAAAGCTAACCTATAGATGCCACAACATTTAAACTAATTACTCACTCTCTATGGCATTAGGAACTCGAAAGTCCATCGCGGCACTTACAAAAGTACACCATCTTGAGATGGATCAATTTAGTCCACCTCATTACACCCTATCACTTGCAGGCTCATTTTATCGTTACATTCCCCTCTGCTTCTAGGTATTCACAATGGTTTCATCTTATTGGGTTTACCAGTCAAATACTGTCCTCCACTCTAAATTATCACCATCGATTTTGGGCCAAAATATTTTCTTAAAATCTAACTTTCTACACATTGAATTTTAGTGCCATGTCCGATAAGGTACCTGGTTTGAAAACCATAAAGAACAACCGGTATCATTATTGTATTGTATATTCTGTCTGAGTTTTACTTTTCTTGAAAACAGGCAAAATGTTAACATAACTTACTGATCGAATAATACCATGCATTTCCTGATTCTATTATGTGCTAATTTCCACTCTAAATATTTGAAGTCGTTAATCCATCCAAATTATATGCTACTCATAGTAATCTCTAAATCATTTTCCTCAATTTGCGTTCAAAGTGTGATTACATACTTATTATTCTTAGAGTTCAATTCTAAACCAATTTCTTTGCGGTACTTAAATAACATTTCTGAACTTCTTGCAACAGTTTTCTCGCTATCTAACAAATCTTTACCGTTGAGTTTTAAACCTTCACTATTCTCTTGCATGTTCTAATGCTGGATTAAACAGTAAGGTGGTATGTTGTTAATTTGTTAGATTAACTGCTTGTAGCCATACGGAAATTAGAAAAGTGAACATGCCGTTTAGGGCATCATGAAATATTACCACGTCTTAAGGACTCAGAAGAAAAGAAAAATGAATTTTTTGTGTTAGGGTTAACTTGAACACCTGTACCTACACATATATAGAGCCTACATTATTATTATTATTTTATTAGCACCGCGTCTTACTACCCGTTCGGGTTATACGCACTTACGCTAATGTGTAATGGTAGGGTGATTGTGAGATGAAATGTAGGACCTACAGTTTAACGTGGAATCAGAACCAAGGTGGAGGCCTGGTATTCCTCACATTCACAAGATGTCTTGTCAGAGGTGAAGGAAGGGTTTTGTAATCAGATAAATCTTTGCCGGGACCGAGGATAGAACCCTGGCCGCCAGCACAGAAGTCTGACACCTTACCCCTAGACCACCAGGTCACCAATATAGAGCATACAGCCCTCGTACTTAAACTACGTCTGATGGACATAGGGAAAATGGTAGCCAGACTACCTGACAAAAGAAACCACGTTTGAAGGACCTAGACATAATGTTAGTCTCTCAGACTAAAGAAACAATTTCTGATGTGCATAAAAAACATAGTCAGTCTGACTAAAGAAAACATGCCTGATGGACGTAAAAGTAATATTAGTCATTCTAAATAAAGGAAACTTTCTTGTAAAACCAGTTATGCCTGATGGACATACAAAGTAAGGTTAGTCACTCTAATGACAACATGTCTGATAGATGTAGAAATAATATTAGCAATATAACTCAACAACCCATGTCTGAGGGACATAGCAAACATTTGGCATAATACTCATGAATACAGAAGAGGCTTCCCATTATATTTTTACTTTTTCGCTAATCTTAGAGGTAGAGAAAGTATTGTGATTGTAAAATAGATCGAACTCGAGATTTTGATGAATCTTGATGTTTCATTACCCCCCAGACTCCAAAAAAGTTGTTTTTGAATTTCTGTCTGTTTGTCTGACTGTACCTCCAACTAGAGCCTAAACTATTTTACCGATTGAGCTAAAACTTGGTATCTAGGGTTTTAATAGGGTTGGCCCATGGAGTTTTTGAAATTTGATATCCAACCCTAAAATTAAGGATAGTTTACTGAAGGGAAAAAAGAGAAAAAGTCGATTTTATCAAAATCGGCTCAAACGATTCTGATTAAATTTCATTTATAAACATTTTAAATATTCCCAACAAAATGGCTACGCTAATTATTTCAGCAAAATGACTTTAAGGGCTCTGGTCTGACGCGTAAATTATCATTTTTTTTTTATCATATCTCCAAAACTATTTGAGATATGAAATTACTAATCGCTACAAATATGTAGACCTATTTATAATACAAAAATTTTTCTCAACTAATTTTTATAGAACCAATAATTTGCAAGCTATACGAAAATATATATATTTTTTAACTTTTCGAACACTAAAGGTAAAGTATTGCGACATTTAAAAAAATCTAATCGGAAATGTTGATGGTTGTCGACGTCTCATGACCCCCCGAACCCTAAAATGTTGTCTTTAAAATGCCGTCTGTTTGTGTGTCTGTTTAAACTCAAAATTAATATTAGTTTAAAAAAGGGCAAAATTTTAAATTCAGATTTAAAGATTTTAATCATATTTTATGGATATTCACAGTTAAACATTACAAACTAAATGGCAGGTCTCGATTTCCCATGAAGATGACTTTAAAGACACTTTAGAGAAGTGGAACTTTCCAATTTTAATCATATATCCACAACTATTTGAGATACGAAATAGCTTATCTTTGTAAAAATGTAGTGCCATTAAAATTTTAAATATGTTAATTTGCAAATTATTTTTATAAAGCCAATTATTTATGAGCAATAGGCAAATATATATTTTTAAGGAGTACCTTAAAATATAAAAAAGATTCTTATGCTCTTTGATTTACAGAGATGCTCCTCTTTCCTCAATGTTTAAATAACACTGAATATGATTACATAAATTCTCTTTGGTGGAGTGTTTATGCAACAGTGTATATTATATCGTCTAAAAAATTTACGCGTTTTTAGTAAATGTACCTATTTTAAGATAAAAATAAAAAATTAAATAAGAAGAAAATAAAAAAAGAAGTGACGAACACAGCACGACCCCAACAAAGACACCTGTCAAGATATTCGCAGGGGAAGATGCCGTCACGCCATCGTCCCTGGAGAGAGTGTAGTGTCACCATAGACTCAACACACCTATTGATACCCACGTCAAAGAATCGCATTCTACTCATCCAATTCATCTAACGCAAAGGCCTCTAGTGTCCCAGACCTTTCCACAGAAACCACTATGCCACGTCAACAACAACAAGCTGAAGATGACTAGGGGCTCAATAACGTCCTCGCTGTCCTACATTAAATCCAAGAGAGACTACGAGCTACAAGTACTCGACTCGACAGAATAGAAGCAGGAGCCGTGGCTGCCCACGTACCGGTGGCTCCTGGGATCGCGGCTGTACCAGATCCCGCGATCAGACAGGAGGCTACACCTCATCCTCCTGGAACCGGGGTTGCACACGGAGTTCTCCACACACCAACAGCCTGGGTTTCACTAGCCATCAACCCGGTGCAATCATTGGACTTCGATGAAGCCACGGAATTACGACTTTGCCTCGACCTCAAGGTCAAGTACTCGGAGCTCCCGACAGGAAGAGAGAGACATCAGCCAGCGCATCTACTGAACGTAGCTTCCACATACCACCTTTCTCCGGTGACATCAGAGGGATGGTTGTCCATCGCGTCAATCTATTATGCATATACCTCCCTAGAGGATGACCCATCACCATCAAATCAGCGGGGGACGCTTCAGGAGACCCTGGAATATACCACCCAGGGTTAGTTCCACGACCACGGATACAGCAACCAACAGTGATATACAGGGATCACCCAGCACCCTTCGCACCACCCAGGGGTTGAGGCCAGATGAATAAAATATTTAGATGGACCAGAAAACATATTAAAAAGATATTACCATACTTGTATCTGTAAAGTAACACTATATAAATACCGGTATGTAAACTGTAATGAAGTAATAAAGGCCTAGAGTCTTCTCATCACTGGCTGGCCTCCCGAGCCTTCCATCTTCCGAAGTGGCGACTATATGAGTGCGAGGGTGGAGAGCCAGGGGTCGAACTTGTTTGCGAGGAGGGGAGCCTGATATAGGCCCTTTATTTTAATTATGTTTACATGGCAAGGTACATTACAAATTACAAATATTTTATATTAATTTGTACATTTATGATACATACCATACCATTTAGTTTTATTTATTTGCTTGGTTGCAGATAGAACCGTAAATTATTCAGAATGTAACTGATTATGTAAATTAAATAAATAAGAGAGGTTGCTAGACATTAATCCACGCAATTTTAATAGAATGTCTCAAAATGATTAATATATTGTGATGTGTGTGTGTGTGCGTGTATGTCTGGGAGGAGGGAGGGGATAGGAGTGGAGTTAAGGTGAGTTATTTTGGAAGCCCATTTTACTATACTACCTTTGTAATTTACTAATCATAATTGCCCTGCACACACATTTATTTAAGGCATTTAAACGAAATTGTGACATATTTTTGATGATTTTTGGTTTATAAATAATTACATTTGGTTGTAATAGTATTAAAAAAAATTAACTATTACTTTACTCTTTTATTTTCATCTTATAAAAACATAACTTTCAGACCTAATCAAATCTGATACAGAAGATGAATTGATTCCTCGAAAGGCTACCAATAGCCACTTTAATCGCTCGCCTGACATGCAAAGCTATTTAATATTTCGCTCTTAAATGGTTTGATCTTTGGTATTTATTTAATGTTTAAATGTGATTACTATTTGAATGGTAGCTATGTTTTATTGTTTAAGTTCTGTTTTTTTTAACGTAACTATCTGGTCCGAGCTTAGATTCGAAGAGTTTAGGACAAGCTCTCTATAGTCTTGGGATACATTTCCAATGCATTCATGGAACTGTCATGAAGAAATCTAAACAAACATGCACTTTTATTTATAAAAAATACTTTTATTCATTGCACACATGAAAATATATACATTAAAATACAATATTATATATATAATTTTACAAATAAAGTACAATTTACGTATCGTACAGATACTGAGATATAATGAAGAACCGGTTTCAATTCTAGGAAAGTTGAAGTCAAAGAAAAGAACAGCAAGATCATTCATTATGTTATAGGCAAAAGATAATTCTTACTAAATTAAGGAATCATAGGATATAATTATAAATAAAGAAATATTATATCTACAGCTTTATAATACATTATTCATATCATTCAAGTTTGTACACTTTTTTAACCAACGCAAAGCTAGCAAGCTTACCATGCATGGTTTTCCTATGTCGTATCTTATAACATAGGACTGATGTGTGTTATCATCAAGGTAAGGCTACAACCAATTCTGGGTAAGCCAGGTATACATTATAACGTCTTAAGTATGAATATTATTTAATTAATTCAATCTAAGGTGGGCGTCGTATGAAGAGGTAGCCTGAGACTTAGTAAGGTCCCTGTCCAGTCCTGGAAGCGGGGTAGGGTCCCTGACTGTCTCTAGAGTATGCAGTCTCCTCGTATCTGATCTCAGGCTTGTAACCTTCCTCGTCAGCCCGGTATTCGACGATCTGCAGACGGCCGTCAGGCAGCAAGACGCGGTACGAGCCCTGAGCGCTCTCATCCTGACGGGTCTCCTCGTGACCGAACTCGGCGCCGCTCTCGGAGTCCTGCACCTCGTAGTTGAACTCGTAGTTGGCAGGTTCCTGAAAATAAAACAAGGTCAAGTTAGTTGTTTTCTTTTTAAGTGTGAAAAAGCTTGCTTGGAAAGGGTTTACTTGCCTTCATAATTTTACAACACAATATATATACTTGCATTAAATTGTCTTTGTAGATAGTCTTTAACAAGGACAAAATAAGTAATAGTCTTATAAAACTACGGTCATAGTGTCAAAGGTACTATTATCGAATTATAATTCTGACTGCTATTCTTAATAATAGGACTATATATGTCTACTATTATATCAAATGCATTTCCACTAAATACTATTGTATTGAAAAATTAATATTGAGAAATTAAGAGTGAGATAATAATACTCACGGCTAGAGAGTCCTCTTGAGCGCCCCTGTACCCGGCATTAGGGACACCGTACTCAGCAGAAGGAGTGTTCCTGGAAGAAAGCAGAAGGTGCACCGTAAGTGTTTGAGAGAGCGTTGAATTGGCTTGAATCCCCCGAAGGCGCACCGTACTGAGTAGAAGGAGCGTTGAATCGGCTTGAAGCACTTGAAGGAGCATCGTACTGAGTAGAAGGAGCGTTGAATCGGCTTGAAGCATCTGAAGGAGCACCGTACTCAGTAGAAGGAGCGTTGAATCGGCTTGAAGCACCTGAAGGAGCACCGTACTGAGTAGAAGGAGCATTGAATCGGCTTGAAGCCCCTGAAGGACCACCGTACTGAGAAGAGATGGAGCTAGAGCCACCAAGACGGCTAGAGCTCATCGAAGGAGCTCCGTAGCTTGTGGACAGAGTGTCGACGCTGTTGAATCGACTCGAAGCGCTGTTTCTACCCCCAAATCGCCCGGAAGTAGCTCCGTTTCTGGTTGAAAGGGAAGAGCCTGAGTTGAACCTGTTGGAAGAGGATGGAGCTCCGTATTGTGACGATGGCTGAGAGCGTCCTTGTCCTGGAGGAAGATAGGAATTGACTGGAGGCTCGGCCAGGACAGCGGCAGCAGCCAGAGAGAGAATCAATAGCATCTGGAAGAAACACGATAACATACTGATGTTACTTTTGAATCGTTTATCCATATCGTTGGTCATAGGACGGCTCATTATTTTGGAAATAGTTCCTTGACCTTTAACTCAATTAAGACACCTAATAAATTATGTAGCTAAAGTTGATAGCATTACATTTAGAACCTATTTAAATAAATACAAGTCACAATTTAACTAGAAGTTATTTCAACAAAATGTATTAAATATTTTTTACTATGTAGATTACAGAGAAATATTATTTTAATGAATCATAAACAATTTATTAAGTATAAACCTTTTATACCGTCCGCGTGTCAATTATTATATCATGGGTGTCTTGTATTTAATAATAAAGATAGTAATAATAAATATAATAATATTAGCACCGTGTCTTACTACCCGTTCGGCTTATACGCTTTGTATGTAATGAGTTGCCATTTTGGACTCCGGTAGATATCTTTTTTTTAAATTAATGGATACACTTGTATTACTCTACAATAAATCACAGCTTGAAAAATATTTTTTTACTTTAATTGATAAGATCTAATATTTCCTAGAAATTTTTCAATTAAAAAAAAATATGTGTAGTAAGAAATAGTTTGTTGCTTTCGTTACTTAAATATTTTCAAATTAACTTCATATCTCCTTTGTTGGTCGTAAGGTCTAAATCACTTTTTTACAATATACTGAACATCAAATGATTGGGAGATTGTGGTTAGATCCTGGTAAGGTGTACTTATGATGGTTTTTCTCAAGTGATTTACCACTTTATCTCAATTCAAATTTGGGTTCACTTCGTCTAAATTTAACCGTACTCATCTCTAACCCACTATCGTAATTAGTAAATAAACATATAACACGAGTAGTAAGACGGAGTGATAAAAAAAGTTATTTACCTAATAGAAGAAAATCAAGAGCGAATCTCTACTATAGATCTTTAAAAAATATATTCACGTATATTGATTGACAGTAAAAGACCATTCATAACTGATTAAATAATATTTTAGCTCGGATAGTTTTTAATATAAAATAAAATAAATCAATGGCACTAACATGTTAAAGAATACCTAATTTAAATAAGAGTAATTTTTTAATTTAAATTATAATGATTAAACATATAAATTACAGTATTATAATATATATAATTTATGTATATATATATTTGTTAATTTTGGTTATAATATGAGTGCAGGCAAAGCATTTTAACTTCAATTTGTTATTGCTAATTTTCTACACAAAAATTGTTTTGGCATTAGGGATATCTCTATTTTAGTAAAATAGTTCGTTCAGAAGGAATACCAATTAGTGACTGTGAAGCTAGGATTAAATTAAAATCACTGAATAATTAGCTAATTCTCTAACTTATTTTGATGTTTGAATATTTATTTTTGACATTCCTTTTATCAATTTAATCATTTATACATATATATTTTTTCAAAACTTTATTAAGACTATTACTAGCCCCCTTTAACTCATATTAATTTGAATTAAATGTATATATTCTTGTTTACATGAAAAATATGCTCTTTTTTTTTATCCAAATTAGTTTAGTGTGTTTTCATTTTCTTTATTTGTATAAATTTAAAAATGAAAGAACACGTCCAATAATCTTTATAAAATACATCACATTAATTACCATTATTGCTAATATATGGGATCTTTTTTAAAATATTGTTGTCCTGTGTGATTGTGAGATTTTAATTTTAATTTTAAAATATGCTCTTAAAATACATGTGTTAAGTATAGCTATTATAGTATGTCATGAATAAAAATAATAATTGATTAAATTATTATATATAATAGTTATAAGGTTATTAAACCTACCTTAGCCATGTTGTAAATTGTAAGCTACTTGTTGCGTTGAGCTCGGAAGATGAATGAGTGAGTAAATGGATGACCATCTCTCAGGTTTATATACCATTCAAATTCTCCTATAAAAAATTACACATTTTACAAGACCATCCTTGATGACCCACAATGGATGGTTCAAGCGAGCAAAAAATAAAATTGATTGATATCAAAGCAAGCGGTTTACGGAAGGGGAGTTGTTAGCGAGTTAAACCAATAAAGATACTCGATATGTTCAGTGATTTGGTCACGTGTTAGAGAGTGATCTTCACTTTCATTTATTTCATCCTACCCTCTTTAGAACGTTCCACGCCTACAGGGCCAGTTTCGGAGTTCTCAACAGCGGTGGTATATAGTTTTTATATAATGATACACAGGCGTGGTTGTGAAATGAGATGCTCCAGTTTAGTTCATAATCTCAGCCTCGACTCCCGTCATTCAAGATGGACCCCATTACTCGTCGTGGCCTTGACTACCGGAGTGCGGGCATTCTCGTTACTCGTGATGGCTGTTGTTGAAAGGACCGGCTTCCACTAGAAGATATATTCACACATTTGCTCCAATTACGGGAGTGGCTACCACAACATTCTAGGCAAAAAAAAAAAAATCCAAAATC